>BHFT01068231.1:5061-20605 GCA_004320025.1 Laticauda laticaudata
CCCCCCCCCCCCCCCAATTCTTTTCTCAGTGTGTTTGTACTTTGTGGCACATGCTATCAGCTTAATTGGAAATACAATCTGTGCTGCAGTGTTTCTTTCCAGTAAGATTTCAATGCAGCCATATCAATGGGGATCTTGGAGTCCTCATGGACGTGTGCTGAAGTGGCCAAAAAAGCCAACGCAGTTCTAGATTGCATTAACAGAGGGATAGAATTAAGAGCACATGTTAATACCACTTTATAATGCCTTTATAAGATCATGCTTGGAATACTGCATCCACTTTTGGTCACCACAATATTAAAAAAAATATTCTAGAAAGACTGCAGAGGACAGCAACAAAGATTAGGGGACTAGAAGCTTAAAACATAAGAAAAATGGTTACAGGAATTGAATGTCTAATTTAGTGAAAAGAAGGACTAGGAATGACATGATAGCAATGTTCCAATATCTGAGAGATTTCCACAAAGACCCACAAAGACATCAACCTATTTTTCAAAGCATCAAAAGGCAAGACAAGAAACAATGAGTGGCAACTAATCAAGGAGAAGACCAATCTGCAATTAAGAAGAGATTTCCTGACAATTAGAACAATTAATCAGTGGGACGGCTTGCCTCCAGAAGTTGTGGCTGATCCAACACGAGAGGTTTTTAAGAAGAGATTGGACAACCATTAATCTAAAATATTGTAGCATTTCTTCCTTGAGCAGGGAGTTGGACTAGAAGACCTCCAAGATTCCTTCCAATTCTCTTATTCTGTTCTGCTATTCAATACTTTGCCACACATTAAACAAGAAGAACCACACACACACATACATACTTTAAATCTACATTCAGCCATGCACTGGCATGGGAACCATAAATGTACAATTTCAATAACTACTTGGATCCTTTGCTTGGGCTCTTTTACCACAGCCAAATAGATCTATATGGGGTTTTTTTTAAATAAAATACAGTAGTAAACATCTCCCTCCAAAGCTATTATATTTTTTTCAATACTTGGCCAAGCTCTTGCACCACCACCAAATAATATATTTAGCTCTTAAACAAGACTCAGTTAAATATTTAGCCCAAATACTTTTTAGCATTTAGCATGGAGTCCAATTGAGGCAGGGCCAGATTATGGGAACTCCAGGCATATATTGTCGCGTAGTGCCAACACTTCCAGCACATTGGTTCAGTTTAGGATACCTGCTAGACTACAGGCAAAGGAAACCTAAATTCTAATTGGCTGCTTGTAAGCAAAATTGCTATCCTATAGTGGTATCTTTGTTCTGAATTCTCTTATATCATGACACGGATGTCAGTCAAACAAGAAGTCAAAGACAGATATAGTTAGCTCTCCTATTTGAATCATATAGACTAAATCAAAGAGAACAGAGAAGAAAAGGAAAAAAGCAACAAACTGGAAAAGTTGGTGTTCTGAATAATAGCAGCTTAACTTCAATCCCTCTAGAAATCACTAATAATTGTTTGTAATTACAATTAAGTTTTAAAATGGTAACAAATGAATGGGCATCACACAAGAAACCAACCACAAAATCAGCTTAATTGGGCACAAGGATAGTTTTTTCCATTATCCCATATGATTAAAAAGCAGATATGTATATGATTCACATCTCAACGTTTGGGCACCTGTTCTCTTATCTAGAAATAAAGTTCACAGATATTTTCCTGCATATACAGTACACACCCATTTTCCACTGAAGGAATTTCTGGGTGTAAGCTACAGACTCACACAGCATTTCATAACTAAACTCCATCTTATGCATCTACTTCCATGCCAAAAATACTTCTCTCAACATTACATTGTTTAACAGTCACCATTCTTGGTCTCTGGTGTAGTCAAGAGCTCCTAACAAGAGGAAAGAGGATTAAAATGCACAATAGGAAGTCTGTTTTTCCTGAGGAAAAGTACTTTGGGAAAGAATAATTTCAGAGCTGATACTACAAGACAATGGAATTTTATACAATGCTTCCTAATTATTTGTTTGTATAACATGTAACAGTAAGATTATTCATTATTATATTAATTTAGTGTAATTATAAATATAGGTTTTAATCTATGTCTCACTGAGCTTATCCCTTCAATACCAATTCCTTGTTTTCTGGAAAGGCTCCAAAGCCATGCCTTTAATACCTTGGATAACAAGCATAAATTGCACAGAAGTACAGTAAAAAAGAAACTTTCAGTTGTTGTCCTTCTGCCTTCTATAAACATGCCTCACTGACCTCGCCACAACCCTTAGTGAGTTTAACTTAGTGTTAAAGTTTAGTATCTTGACCACCAGAATGTTCATATAAAACTGTCTAAGATTGCAAAGAAAGTTGTTTGCAAAAACGTTTATTTCAAAAGTAGTCAATAGTAAGTTAGCATGTAACTAATTATGGGTGTCCTCCCAAAATATGGGTTTATGAGCACATAATAGTCATAAGAGAATGTTTGTTTTTATTATATTACAGCTGATAACAAGAGCATACATGTGAAAGCAAGACTTACAGAGTGAATTCTTCAAGGACATGCATATAAATTTCTGGTGTTAATATGCAACATAGTTAAGCAGACAGTGTGGTTCAAAAGATTCAGTTAAAAATATTAACCCTTTCACATTTTTAAACTAACTGATTTTTAGTGAGTAGAAGGTAAATTATTTCCATATTTTCATTTTTTTTAAATGTGGTGAGATTCCTATAGTTATCATTAAAATTTAAGTCATATTAAATCCATGTTGCTTTATAAGCTTTCTGAGAATTGAGTGTAAACAAAAACAGGGAAAGGTAAATAAATTAAGGCAAAAAAATTAAGACAGCTAAAAAAGATTAATGTATACTATTCACCAGAACAAAAGACCTATATGAAATCTGAATCACCAACATGAATATAGGGAAAAATGAGATGTTCATTGTAGCTGGGTTACCCCAGTTCATCCGAGAGACAATTTCACAATTTTACATTCATTTGGGAATGGATTAAAAAAAATCTCTGAAAGGTACATTATAAAGCAGTGAGCTTTGAAAGCAACAAAAACTATTAGGGGACAAGAAGCTAAAATACAGTATATAAGAACGGTTGCTGGAATTGGGTATGTCTAGTTTAATGAAAAGAGCTAGGAATGATATGATAGCAGTGTTCCAATATTTCAGGGGCTGCTACAAAGAAGAGGGAGTCAAGCTATTCTCCAAAGCACCTGAAGGCAGGACAAGAAGCAATGGGTGGAAACTAATCAAAGAGAGAAGCAACCTAGACCTAAGGAGAAATTTCCTGACAGTTAAAACAATTAATGAGTGAAACCGCCTGTGTCCAGAAGTAGTGGGTGCTCCAACACTGGAAGTTTTAAAGAAAAATTAGACAACGATTTGTCTGAAATGGAACAAAGTTTTCTGCCAGAGCAGCAGGTTTGAGTAGAAGACGCCAAGCTCCCTTCCAACTCTGTTACTCTACTCAGCTCTGTTATATACGTATGACAGATAAAAATGACAAGACAATAACCAGATTAAGAATTGGCAGAGTAGTTGTTTCTAAAAGTACAAGAACAGAGGGAGAGAATAGGAATGGCCATTTGGCTTTAACAAAGAGTGCTTAAACATCGGTGGCACCGTCAGTTCCAACTAACCTGTCACACTTCTCTCCAGGAGACTCTTATTGTGGTTCCAATGAGATAAATACCACTGCTGCACATACCACAAGGGCTCTCTTTTTTCCAAATTGCTTTACAACAAACATTCATCTGTCTTTCTAGGATGGTTGAGAAGAAAACTTCCAAGTATAAATAATAATTTGTAGAGCTTACAAAATTAAATTACATTTAATTTTTAATCTGCAATCGGCTAAAGTTCACATTTTGTTTAGCAACCTTTCCTCCTGTCTCAAAGCAAAAATGCAGCTACACATGCTCCAAAAATTTTCCCACTCCAAAAATTATCCCATGGCTCCAAGTAAACAGTGTTGGTTACATGGGGATCCAGATGTTTCAGGAGGAAAAAGGATCTGACCAGTAGCCCGAGGAGAGCTAGAAGGATAAAATACATAAACGCTGACAAATGCAAACACAACCCAAGATTTCAGACCACTGTATTGAGAAGACCATTTTTGAAAAGTCATGCTCCTAATGCTCTTCTCTTCTTCTTTTCAATTTAATTGAAAATTAAAAATGAACATTCAAAATCCACAGCAATTAACAGTTTAGGGACATGTTCCCTATCTTTCAAGTAAATGACAATATGAAGATAAGGGAGACCAAGCCCCTTTGTACAACTATAGTTGCTTTCACTTTCAAGAATGTATTACAGGGCAAAGTGAGATATGAGCTTCAGCTAAAAGTTCAACCTGAAGCTAACCCTGATCTTCTTTTATTTCAGAACTGTGACATTTCAGTTCTGAAGCATGAAGACAAACTGTTTTCCTCTTCCACTCAAATGCAACACCTTCAGAGACCCCAAAGCAGTCTGAGTCCAAAACGACCCCCAACAACCCAAGGGAGCCTGGTTAGTTCTAGGTGGAGGATGACTTTTGAAATATTCTCAGAAGGTTACAGACCTCTTGCTGGGCAGCACATTCCTGAGCTGCTTACACTTTATATCACCAAGTAAACAAGGTGCCTAACAAACCTTGGCTACTTTTCTGAATAGATTTTTATTTTTTTAAAAAATAGAGGCTCTTTTAAAACAAAATTACAGGTAATCCTCAATTTACAACCACACTTGAGCCCAAAATTTCTGTTGTGAAGTTAGACATCTGTTAAGGGGGGGTTGCCCCATTTTGCAACCTTTCTTGACACAGTTGTGAAGTGAATCACTGTAGTTCTTAACTTAGTAACATGATTGTTAATTTAAACTGGCTTTCCCATTGACTTTACTTGTCAGAAGGTTGCAAAAAGTAATTACATGACCCCAGGACCCTGCAGCTGTCATAAATCTGAGCCATTTGCCAGGTACCTGAATGTTGCTCACATAACCATGGAGATGCTGTAATGGTTGTAAGCGTGAAAAATGGTTTATTCAGTGCTGATGTAACTTCAAAGGGTCACTAAATGAACTATTGTAAGTCGAGGACTACCTGTACTTAAGTTATCAAAATATATACAAGGAAATCTGTTGGAGGCCATCAAATTAGGATAACTGAGCAAATATTTTGTGTTTAAGGCTTATTTTAATGTTTTTAAAAAGCACACCAAAAATTGTCTTTTTGAGACAGTCGTTGTAAAATAGCACAATAAAGCAAAAAACCTAAACTGGCTTTGTAGATAATAAACTCAATGTCCAAATGGATATATGCTTGGATCAAGGGATGAGTATACTCAATAGCACAAGCACTGCTTGAGATCAAAAAATATCTAGGGTTGGATTTGGCTAGTGCATAGATGGGACATCACTAAGAAATGCCTGAACTGTGAACTAGGCTGGGAGAGTTTTTTAAAAATGGAAGAAATTAGTGCAAATCATCTCTGCACTATGGCCGAGAAGAGTCCATGGATGTGTAAATATAGCCACTGAGGAGAAGATCAACACAAGAGTGTCTTCTCTTTTTTCAGCACCCATGGGCCGATCCTATTATTTAGGGTCAGGACATTCTGACTGTTCTTAAAACCTTTCCAGGTGCAGACTGGTAGTGTAGAATTGAGAAGAAACAGAATCTGCTGTTTTGTTTTCTGAGCTGAAAGTATCATTTCCATAGTTCTTGACCTGGTTTAAATGTTTATAGCATTTTTCACCCAGCTGGCTTTCATGTCTAAGGGAGGCCTAGAACTCACAGCCTCCCGATTTCTAGGATAGTATCTTAACCACTACATCAAACTCTGTCGACGTCCCACTGAATAACTTCCTGATGCAGAAAACATTATTGCTGAGTTTCAGATTGAGTGAGAAACTGGAAGGTCATTGGGGTATCAGGAATTGGAATGTGGCAATAACATCCTGATTATTTTCAAGTTTATTCACAGAACTGATAAGTTACTTTATTTCTTTATTTTAATCTCTCCAACTACCTGATGTATTCAATTTTCATAAGATATACAAATATTTATGATTTTATTAATCAAGGGACACCAATTATTTCATATGATGGTGAAGTAGTTTTTGTTTAATACATATTTATTCAATCATTTATTTATTTAATGGCTTTTGTAACTTATTCCAGTTCCAAAGTACACAGCTCAGAAACAAAAATGTAAAAACAAAACAAAGGCTAAAAAAATACTGAACAAAATAAATAAAATAGAAATAACTAATTAAGATAAAAAAGATTGTCAGAATCAACTTGAGCTGAAGGCTCACAGGAATAACATTGGGTGAATGTTTATCATTTAATTACTTATTAAATTTATCCATCTCCCATCTCACTCTAGTGACATGGGATGGTTAGGAGTCTACGGGCCATATGTAGTTACATGGGAAAAGGGTTCCAAAGAGCAGAGGGTACCCCAGAAAAGACCAGTCATCTGAGCCATTCTCCCACACTAGACATTTGCTTATGCAAAACTCTGGGTATAACTTATGCATGCTTAGCCTTCACTATGACATTGACTAAAAGATTCCATGTAGTTGAGCACATGCAATTAATTCTTGCCATGTAATTGAGCCAGATGATAAACATTCCTTTTTCTTGGTCAGTGAAAAGATAAAACTCCTACTTCTGCAAAGAAGCCTCTTTTGTGTGTAAAATGCAGGCAAGTAATTTCTTTATTCTGTAGGCTTTGAGAAATAAAAAGGTATCTCACAAGCCCAAATCAATGTACCTGAATTTTTATTCAGAAGCATCGCTCTGTTTGATAGAATTTATGAGTAACTTAAATGTTTATATGAAATTCTGCATTCAGTCAAAACAAAACAAAAGAGTCCTAATTCATTTTTCTGCTGATGATGTCACAATGGAAAGTAGTTTCCAGTTACTATAAGCTTCAAGCCAAATCTTTTTTTAATGATGTCAGGAATGGGGGGATGGTATAACATTGCAATAAAAATATGTTTTCTGAATCTTAAATGCCAAATAGGCTGCAACTTGGCATCTATCTTAAGTGCTGGCAACTAAACTTATATCAATAATAGAGGAATCCTCTATCTTCCTTGTTGGTGTCCAATTATACTCCAGGAGACAGGCAGAACTAGCACTTGTTGGGATCCATTTCCTCTCTTACTGCTTTTATTTGTGTCTGGAATGGAAGGAACAGCTTTAGATGCAGACAATGGAAAGAGAGAATAGGTGCCAGGGCATCAAGCAATCAGGACAGCCAAAGAAGGAAAGAAATGGGACAGAAGAGATTACTGAACTTTCTTAGACAAGCAGCCTGTACTGTAAAAGGAATGGGGGCAAGAATGAACAGCTAAGATTTAGCTGTATTTAAACAGTGATGAGTTTCTAAGAGAAGAGCAGACAGGGGGCAAAGAAAAATTCCTTGGGAACAGCTCTTGAAGGCTCCAAAGAGATCATTTCTGTGGGGGTCAGATTGTTCCAACCAGGATCAGAAGCATGTTTTGTTTTTTTTTTAAAGGGGAGGCTTTTAACTACAAACACAAGGAATACGAAAAGCAATCCCAAACACCATTCACACTTTCAGCATTGGTTAACCTTTGGGGCTATCGCACCCTTATTCCACACACTCAAGATTGGGAGCAAACTCTTCTATCCTGGAAGGCAGAATCACACTGGATGAGAAATTATTTCCACTGCAGAAATAATGAACTACTTTTCTACCTTGAGCATGTCTGCTTTTTCATTCACTGTCTGCAAATGCTGATATTGTTCAAACAGCAAGGCTTCTGAAAAAGATGTCAGAATCATTTCCACAATGTTTAAATGTCAATCATGGAAGGAACAGAACGCATTACAAAGAAAAGAGCTTCCCAACATGTGAATCTTTCATCTTCTGTTTGCTTTTACTTGTTTTTCAAACTATGCCATAGTTTTGAGTTTTGCTTGTTCCTACAGAGTAAAGAGTAACAAGTTCTAGGTGAAAGTTCAAGAATTTTACAATGTACAGTGCTAATATTTTACTAGGTTGTAACAGGATTACAGTTGGCCTCACATGACAAGCTACTATTCAGTACCTGCCTGACCTTGTCCCTGCTTGTCCCCACTCATTCATATATACACACCCAAATTTCCAAATGTTTCTGATCCAGGAAACAGGGAAGGAAAGCACTGGTACAACCTGGCAACCCTACTTTAATACTTACGCCTTAACTAGGAGTTATTCTGATAAAATGCATTTTATATCTCTGAAAAACTAGCACCTGAATTTCTACATGGCACAGAACTATCAAGACAAACAACTGGCAATTATGCAGTAATAAGCGGGTCTCAAACCAGAACAATACTTCAAACCCATTTCAGCACAGGGAATCTTCCACTTACAACATTCATTCAGTGACCATTCCAAGTTATGATGGTGCTGAAAAATGACCTATGACTGTTCTTTGAACTACAGTGTCATGATTGCAATCCAAGCACTTGGCAACAGTTTATGACATTTGCAGCATCCTGTGGTCACATGACTGCCATTTCCAATTTTTCCAGTCGGTTTTCAACAAGCAAAAATCAATGGGGAAGCCACCAGGGAAAGTCATAAATCATGATTATGTGATGTCTCACTTTAATGACCACACCACAATTGGGACTGGAAAATTCATTGTTGTTGTGAAGACAACATGTTTACATGAATACACAATCACATATATACAGCAGAAACTTCAAGATATTAAATTTCTGTGTGTGGACCTCTACGTTTAGATGCCAGTAGTAACCCACTTCACCTCACCAAAAGCTGGCAGCCATATGTAAGGCTTTGATCCTAGCTTATTATGATAATTTACTGCATATTCTTGCAGTTAAGCCAATAATTTTAGATGCCAAAATATACCCCAAACATTGGGTTAGGCTTATCTGTGGACAGGCTTATCCACAAGTATATGCAATAATACTTTTTAAAAGTACCTGTGAATCTTGTACAGACAGGCCTCAACCCTAATTTGGATAAGAGTTTCCACTGTAAGTCTCTGTGGTTGTAAAGCAAGTCATCCCATGAGCAGACCCAATTTTATGACTATTTTTGCCATGGTTGTTAAGTTAATCACCACAGTCATTAACTGAATTAAAAGCTTCCACGATTGGCCTTGCTTTTCCAAAGCTATCTGGTTGTAAATCATGATCACATGACCACAAGGCACTGCAATCATTACAAATGTGAGCTAGTTGCCAAGCATTCAAATTGCAATCACGTGATTGTGTTATACCTTCAAGGATGTGTTATAACATAAGCTCAATTTTTGTATTGCAGTTTTTAAAGAAACAGGAGCAAAGCTAATAAAAATCTGACAACTCAGTTCTTGGATAAATGTCCAATTTAAATATAGCTTTGCTTAACTGTTTTGTTTTATTCTGTTTTATATTGAGTTTTACAGAATCATGGAGAGAAGACTTATCCATTTAGTCCACCCACCCATTCTAAATGCAGAAAATTCTAAGTAGGGAAGTCAGACAAGATTTCTGCCCAGTTCTGTTTGAAGATCTGCAAGAAAGGTGAACCTCACTCTGTGGAGTTCACAAGTCCCCCAGTGAAAGAAACCAACACTAAGAAGCTGTTAGTCTTATCCAACATTTATTAAAAACTTAGCATGCTCAAACCATTTCCACAGGGACTGAAGTATATTGCCATTAATGTTCTCAGCTCTCCCTATCAGCACTGCAGTCCCTTCATGTTTTCCTTGTTAATGTCACATTTGGCATTAACAGTAACTTTAGTGTGAAAAAGCCTGGTTTGCTTATTTATTTAAATTTAATTATTTAAATTTATAGGGTTGCCTTGCCCACCTTATCATAAAGACTCTGGGTCCCCAGGAAAAAAGTTTTGAGCAATGTCATTCATTTTGCAAGTCATGTTATCTTATTAAAATTCAGTAACCCGAAGACAGATTTACTACTTATTTTTGGACAGGGGCCACACTTAGTGATCTGAAGAAACTTTGGGGGATTATTCCAAAAAGTATGCAAGGCCAGAATTAGAAAATGTGTTGGACCTGGTAAAAATTAAGTTTCATTTATCTTAATTGACATTATTTTAAATTACATTTATAAAATATAACTAATGTCATTCTACCCCAAGTATTTTTAAAGATCCTTTCTATCAAATTAAAAAATGATTTTGATGGCAAAAGTTCTGGGGATCGCAACAAGATTTTGGGGGACTCCAACCAGAAATAAGCTTGTATTTGCCTGCTTTGCCCGAAGAAAACATTTAAAATACCGACTTTACATTAACCTAAGTTCATCAAAAGGAAATCGCAGCGAGTACCTAAGAATCCATATATCTTCAGAATTTTTTCAGCGTACTGCATTTTCATATTATCAAACCACTCATGAGGGTTGTAGTTCTTCCATGTTTTCTGTAGGCACATTTCCTTTCTTAGCCCTATGGGAACCTCAGTTTTAAAAATCTGCCTAAGAACCCTACACTCCACTTTGCTTGTTCAATTGCTAAAAAATAGAAAAGGAATAAGGAAAGAAAGCAGGTGGCACTAATTACAGTGTCAGATTGAAGATGGAATTGGAACCAATTCCCTAAGCTGTTCATTAAATCATGCTGCAAACTATTACGGCACTGGCAACAGCAAGAACATTACAACACACATCGATAGAAAGAGGAAAAATATATAGACATGCTGCTGCTTGCGTATTAGTGCACATGTTCTTTCAGAGGCAAAATATTGTAATATTCAAATATATATACTTTGCATAAATACAAATATTTTCATGAGCTTGTATTGCAGAAAGTTCTGCCTAAATGAATCCCAATAAATCTGATGTTTAACAAAGTAGTGCATCTGCAATGTAATTGTGCTTGCAAATTTTATATTGTCGTATTGTCATATGACTGATCACTACATACATATATACATAGACACCAGTGGTGGGATTCAATTTTTTTTACTACCGGTTCTGTGCGCATGGCTTGGTGGGCGTGACAGGGGAAAGATACTGTAAAATCTCCAGTCAGCCGTGGTATTTGCCGATTCTCCAAACAACTGTCCACTTCCAGTTCTCTAGAACTTTCTTTTATAAGAAACTTTTCTACTACTAGCATATCTGACCTCACATTTGACAGATGTAGTAAATGCCTCAGACAGAAAATTTTGAGGACATCAACAGAAACATCTGCAAGGCATTCCCCTCCTGATTTGCTTGGGCCATTTCTGTACAGGAAGACACATTTATACCATGTTTATCCCGGTCTAACCTCCTTTTACCTTTCTTTTCTCCAAACTCTCAAAGTATTCCTGCTTTTCTTATATTACTACAGTACAAGCATTTGCATGATTCATGATGGGAAAATACTTTCCCTGGGACATCTAATAGCACAAAGAAAGGTGATGCAAAGGTTTCTTTAAAAAAATGTACAAGCTTTATGCTGTAATGCTATGCAAACTTGGGATTCATTTTATGGAAGAATATGCCCAGAACCTGGCCATAAGACCTGTAATAGACAAATAGAAAATAACATGGCACATGTTGACTGTTGGTTATAATTAAGAAAAACTTTGTTTCTTGGATGTACCTATTAATATGCCAAGATCTTTGTATGCTGTGAAACTGATGACTCAAAAGGCTGCTCTGTATATGATGAGGAAGAAATAGAATAATGAAATTGAACAGAAATTTAGAGATCATTTCAATTACAGATCACTTGAATCCCTGTAATATCCAAGAATCTTTTATAAAATGAAAATTTAATTTTAAACCACAATTTTCCAATTATATTTTGTCTTTTCCTCTTACACAGGGGTGTCAAACTCACATCATCATGGCGACATCACGTGATGTATCAGGACTTTTTTCTCCTTCACTAAACTGGGCATGAGCAACTGGGCGTGGGCATGAGCAACACCTGACACACCTGACCCAAAGACCGGAAGTTTGACAGCCGTGTTCTAACATATATATTCTTTCTCTCTCTTTTTCACACAAACACACACACACATACACACAACCTACTTCCCAGAATGTATGCTTAAAATAGGCTGGTAAGCACCAATATGCTAACATTCAACTGCCTCTTCATACTGCCTCACTTTTTAGTTTTTTAAAATAATGGACCAGAAGTATTTTTTATTTCCGAGAGTGCTCTGTCCCCAAAAAATTGTTGTATATTCACAGTATTTTTAGGGAGGGGTGAGGGATGACTGCTATTCGGATCTTTATATGGAAAACACCTCTAAAGAAAAAACCTTAAACTGGGTTCGTTGAGACAATTTGGAAGGAACTAAAGATGGCAAGAAAAACTTCATCAGTTTGCATTATAGTAAACAGTGTTTTCTGATCACAGCTGGCATTTGATGAATGTGGAAGCCACTTTGGTAGTCATTTATGACCATGAACATGAGATATCCTTAAAGTTTCAAGTCTGTCAATCAATCTCCCAAATACTGCCTATGTCTCAAATGGGAGCAGAAAATAGAACTCATGATTTTGGAACAAAAGTGAGATAAATCAATTTAAAGTGGATTGCTTCAATGACTGCACCTGGAGATATTCTCTTGCCAATACATAGTATTTTTGCTTTCAGGTGTTCCAAAATTAGCAACTTGTATGATCATAGTCTAGCGCATGGGAAGTTCTAGTCTAATAAAGGCATCAACTAGAGATATTTTAAAAAGCCCTAGTTCTGCTGCACTGATCTTCCTATGAGTTTAGAAAATGCTCCCAGCTCTATGACTCTCTCAGGGAAAGTAAAAAATGGCACCTTCTAGGAGAGAATGAAGAAACAAAACCATGTGATTAATCATTTCTAGAAAACCTATTTTGAAAAACACAGTTTTGCTCCCACTTGGATAAAGAGTTCTTTTAAAGCAATAGCTTCCCATACTTGAGGGAAAAAATGTTGGCAAAGAGAAAAGTTAGTCTGGCAAGTGAGATGGAAGCAAGAAAGAAAACTATTTTGCAAATTCTAGATATCGATGGGCTTACTTTAGACTGACACAACAATATAAATATTTTATAGTCAATACAGCAACAAGGAAAACTGAAAATAAATATACAGATAATATGACCATCTATAAAAATATCCCTTAATAAACAATATCTGTGCAAATTCTCAGTAATCCAGGTCATAGTTGTCCCAAAGGTGCTTCTTCAAGAGACAACTGGATGTTCTTGTTTTTCTTTGAAGATGTTTCACTTATCATCCAAGAAGCTTCTTGAAGAAACATCTTCAAAGAAAAAAAAAAGGAAGGCCTTTGGAATAATTAAACAATATATGAAGACCAAAGAGTCCACTTTATATACGTAGTTGAACACATGAATTATGAACCTCCTACTTTGACTTCATGAAACACCTGATTGTAGCAAAGTCCTTATATATTTATATATTCTGTCCAAAAAGGAATAGCTCTTTTCTGGAGATATTTGTTAATGTCAGAGAACCCAAGTGAAAGGAAGTCCACTCCTATTTATTTCTATGAGGAGATGATGATGATGATGATGATGATGATTATACACAAAAATGACAGTGTACACAGCAAATGAGATAACTATGCTGGGTTTCATATCACAAATCACTAGTTGAACACTTCCCAAGCATTTAGGACTGCATAATGTATCAGCGGATTATGCAAGCAGATCCCAGTAAGGTGGTCTTCTGCAGATGACCAATGGTGATTTGTCAGCGCCAATTGTCTTGCCTAGGTCTTTAGAAACAGCACACAGTGTGCCGAATACCACTGGAACCACCTGCACTGGTTTATGACAGAGTCTCTGCAGTTCGATTTTCAAATCCTGATATGTGGTGATTTTTTTCAAGCTGTTTCTCGTCAATTCTGCTGTCACCAAGTATGGCAATGTTGACGATCGACATTTTTTTTTCTCCATAATCGTGATATCTGGGGTATCGTGTTCCAAAGCTTTACTAGTCTGTATTCAGAAGTCCCACAGTAGTTTTTCATGCTTGTTTTCAACCACTTTTTTGGGCTTGTGATCCCACCAGTTCTTTGCTACAGACAGTCACAAGTTCCAGTGGACCATCTCAGCGACTGTGTTGTGACGTTGTTTGAAGTCAGTCTGAGCGATTGTCTTACAACAGCTCAGTATGTGATCAATGGTTTCTTTGCAGAGTATTATTATTATTATTATTATTATTCCTCATCACACAATCAGCTAGTTGTTTAGACTGGATTTTTCATTTTTTCCACTTATCAGATTCTTCTGAAGGATCTGGAATAGCAGATGTTGTTGGCATAAGGATATAAGCTGTTCCAAGGAAAGTTGCCTTATGCAATTGACTAATAGTGATTTTGTCAATGCTGATGGTATTCAAGTGGTGTTCCAGATCTTTTAGATTGACTAAAGGCATCTTTTACTGTCGGTACTATCTTTGCTTTCTTTTACCACAATCATTCTATTTCTATTTGCAAGTCTTTATATTTTGTTACTTCACCAGTTCTTTCTCTTCTCTTCTATTATCTCCAGGTATTGCCACATCCATTATTTTTTTTGTCTTTTTTATCAACAATTGTTAAGTCTTGGATATTATGGTACAAGTGAATATTTATTATTATTTTGCCACTTTGTTTTGAGTTGAAGTTGACATTCTAAAGCAGGGGTGTCAAACTGGCAGCCTGCGGGCTGGATGTGTCACACACAGGCCACGCCCACCCTGGCTCTGCAAAGGCAAAAAGGTCATAATATGATGTCACGTGATGTGATCAAGTTTGACACCTTGTTCTAAAGTATAGCCAAAATTACTAATTTTAATATTCAACTGAACACTTAAAAACCTCTTTCTAAACTCTGCTTTTCATACCTTGTGACAAAATCTAGATCAGTTCTTCACAGAAATGAGCAGAAATTATTATTTTTAGATTATGGTTGTGTCTTGCATGGGAGCAGCATAACAAGATTACAGCCATGTTGGTTGCTATGACAACATCATCACTTCTCACAAGACAGCTGAAGATTGTCAAGTAAAATAAGGAAAGAGAAGAAATTGGAGGAAAAAAGTGACTGGGATATACCTAAGAGTCTATACTTAGTGGATCACAGAACAATCTTTTTATCAGTCTCTCTACTGGGAGTTATTCTGAATTTTTAAAACAGTTCACTGAAAAGGATGTTGAAGATTTCATTCAGGGCCAGATTTCATTCTTGCTGTTTATATTTATTTCAAAGAAGTGCTAACCTCAATATTCTCTTGAGTTCTGTGACAGATTGCATGACTATCACAGTTAGAATATGGGGTCAGCCATACAGTAGACTGATGCATGTGCTACGTCCAATCATTTTCTGTTAACCTCGTAAGATTGCTCTGCAGAAAACTCGGAAACTGAAAATCGTGTAAACCAAATATACTTACTCTGCCCTGGAGAAAATAGCTTCAGTGGTGCTTCTTTCACGACAAAACACATCATGCATCTAGTGATGTTCACGAGTTGGTCTTTCGTGTGCTTTGTCTTAGCAGAGAAATGGGTTTAAGCAAGGAATGCCATATATATGTGTGTGTGTGTGTGTGTGTGTGTGTATGTGCTGTTTAGCTTCCTTCGGGTATTATCCCACGTCATTGTAGTT
>BHFT01068232.1:0-38520 GCA_004320025.1 Laticauda laticaudata
ATGATGATGATCCTGCTGGTGCTGCTGCTGCTGGTGGTGTAGAGGAGCAGCCCCGACTACCTGGGAGCCCCTCTGATGAGGGCCCATCTGGTCCTGCCAAGCGAGGAAAAGGCATATGCGACAACGGGAGAGGAGGCAGTACTTTATTGAGGAGGAACACGAGGATGAGGTGCTGGAGTGGCTGAGAGAGAATGACTATCTGTGGCGGAAGGGACACCGGCTGTACAGGGACACCAAAAGGAAGCAAGCTTCTTGGAGAGAGAAGGCAGAGAGTCTGGGCTACACATCAGATGTGCTCCTCGGCTGGTGGAAGCACATGCACACCTGGTACGGGAAGCTGCACCTCAAGAAATCTGGCCAGGCCACGGTTAAGCTGACTGACAGAGAGACCTACATCATGGCCAGGTGCAGCTTCCTGGAGGGTGAGATCCACCACCGAGGAGAACCAGGAGCCCCTCTGTCTACCCTCTCTCTCGGCAGCCCCTGAGACCCAGTACTCTTCCAGCCGAGAGTCAGTCCCTGTCTCCAGGCAGGTTCTGTGGAGCGTGCCATGGCGGAGAACCCACGGACTGGTGTTGTAACCGTGGTGGAGCGTGTGGATGACTCCCTGGTGCCATGGGAAAAGGAGACATTGCGTCCACCACAGCCATAGCCGCATCCACCCCCCCAGCTCCACCTCCACAGAAAGGCAGAGATCCAGACAGCAGGAGGGCAGAGCCACACTGTCCTGCTGGAGATCAGGGACACCATCCGCACCAGCATAGATCTCCTCTCTCAGCTGGTCTAACACCGACTCCTCATCCTCCAACTGCAAGCCCTTCCTCACCTATGTCAACCAGGCCCTGAGGGACCTGGCGATCCCCAGTACCAGGTGGTGAAGGACACTTGACTTGGGTCATTTTTGTTTTATTGCTTCTTGTCCAATAAATTCTATCTTTGATTCACACATTGCTTTCATTTCTTTTTTTTAATAAAGTCTGGTGGAAACTTTTAGAAATGGTTTAAGCCTTTGCATGCTTGTGGGATGGTTTAACATAGCAGTGGGGTGGGCAGCGATACCTGTGGAATGAGCAGGGATACCTTTGGGATGGGTAATAGCTGTGGATAGATAAACCTCCAGTGCAAGCATAGTGGGACTCTATGGACCACCCTCCCAGGTGCCCACACTATGCCCTTTATTATCAATAATAATGTAATAATCATCCACACATGTCAACACAAACGCAACTCTTTATTAAATGCCCTGTTCATTGTAGGCCCACCCAACATACATGGCCCAATCTCATCAGTGTGATGAGACAGGCTGAAGGAAGTATCCATTAATCATCTATCATCCTGTCTTGCAACTCCACTCCTCCAGCTGGGGAGTTGCATCAGTGTCTCAGAGGTTGCGCTGCTTCTTCCCTTCACGTGAGGCTCTGTTGGGGCCTTGCACATCCTCAGTGTCTATCAGGTTTCACCCTTGCCTCCATTCCCCAGGCTCCATGTCCCCATTGCCTTGTTGGAGGTCCACGAGCCTGTTCTCCAAACACTGGGTAGCGGGTGCGCATGAGATTGTGCAGGATGCAGCAAGCTTCCACGATCCTCCTCACAGTCTCTGGCGCGATGTTGCATGGTGGTGTAGAAGTCCCTGGAACCTGTTGGCCAGGATGCCAAAGGCGTTCTCCACCACCCGCCTTGCCCTGGACAGCCTGTAGTTGAAGATCCTCTCTTCATGGGTGAGGAGTCTGGAAGTGTAGGGCTTCATGAGTAGGTTCTGAGGGAAGAGGCGCCATCCCCCATGATGAAGTAGGGCACATCTTGCGTGTCGTTGGGCAGGGGGTCTGGATCTGGGAAGCCCATGATGAGGTTGCCTTCCAGCCCTTCCTTGAGGTCACTGGCGTTGTATACCTGGGCATCTGAAGATGAGCCGTTGCCTGAAACATCAATGTACATGAACTTGTAGTCAGCATCGACCAGGGCGAAGAGGACGATGCTGAAGAAGCCCTTGTAGTTGAAATAAGTGGACCCCGACTTGGCTGGCACTTTGCAGGCCACGTGCTTCCCATCTATGGCTCCAACGGTGTGGGGAAAGTTCCACCTCTGATACCACTTTCTGCAACTTTCTTCCAGCCTTGTTCAGTGGTGGGGCACTGGAGGAGCTCCTCTTTGTATTCTTCGATGATGGCCTGCACCACTTCTCTGACCACAATGCTGATGGTGTTGTGTGGCACCCTCCAGCCGTACTGCATGCTCCTGTAGGTGGTCCCTGAGGCCAGGTGGCGCAGAGTGAGTGCCACCTTGAGCCCAGGTTTCAGGCTGGGCCAGAAGTTGGTGTTTGCCTGTCAACCTGGGTGTCAGCCACTGCACAACTTTGTCAAACATGGCTGGAGGCATCCCCATGAAGTTCTGGAATGCACGTGTGTCTTCTTTCCTGAGCTCCACCATCAGCTTGTTGTACAGTCCGTCCTCTGCTCTTCTGGCGAACCATCTTCTTACCCAGGCACTTCTTGGCCGCCTCTTTTTCCTCCCGTAGTAGAGTTCACAGAGCCTGTAGATGGCTTCGCACTGTTGCAGAAGGATGGTGGCTGCCAAAAGGACTTTGTTACGATCCATGGTGGACATGACTGGATGCTGTGGAAGAGGAACAGGCAGATGAAGGCTGCAGAGGTCCGCACCGCAGGGCTGCTGTTCTGAAAGTGAGATCCAGATGAGTTGCTCCCCCTTTTTATAGGCAGTATAGATTTCCCCCTAAGTGTCCCTTTGCAGCCTCTAGGCGTCCTGTAGACATCCTTAATATCCGAGATAGGTCCCCTCTGCGAACGTTTTTTGCATTTTACATCTTTGTTTCCGTGTCTGCATCCGCTAGGCATCCGTTCTGCATCCGTTCCATGTCCGTTCCGCTTCCTCCCTGTGTCCATTTACCGCTGGAACAGATGGAGTTGCGCGGATGCACAGCGGATGCCTAGCGGATATAGCGGATGCGTAACGGATGCAGAATGGATCCTAGAGGATGTGTAGGGATGCAGAATGGACAAATTGGATACATTTTCCGCTCAAAAGTTTTGAGCAGCTCAAACTTTCTGAGCGGATGAAATGTCAATAAATGGATGCTGGACGGATAGAGAGGAAGCAAAACATATGCAGTGAGTACAGAACGGATGCATCGACCCTTAATCAACGGATGGCAAGTGTTTCTCTCCGTTTTACATCCTCTTTCCATCCGTTGGTGCAGTGTGACAGGGGCTAAAGAGATTAAATACATTTTCCTAACAACAAACATTTGGTCCTAATTACTTCATTAGAAAACTTCCAACAATTTGTCATTCAACTGTAAAAATAGCAATAGCAATAGGACTTAGACTTATATACCACTTTATAGTGCTTTACAGCCCTCTCTAAGCAGTTTACAGAGTCATCATATTGTCCCCAATAATCTGGATCCTCATTTTACTGACCTTGGAAGAATGGAAGTCTGAGTCAACCTTGAGTCAGTCAGGATTAAACTTCTGCACCATAACAGCCCCTCCTTAAAATATGATAAAGCTGGCATAGTCTTGCTATATAAAACTTTGATTTCAAATTGTTCAAAACAAACAAACTTTTAGAAACAGATGTGCTGATAGTGGAATTTAATATTTAGAAAGAAATATACAGTAACTACCTAAATCTTAAGAAAGTACATAAAAATGTTCTTAGCACAAATGTTAATTTTTGAAGAGTTAAGTTTCTTTATTTCCATTTGATTGCAGGAAGGTTTGGGAGAATGTAATATGTCTGGACAACAAAAGAGACTGATTTTCTTTTGGTTTCTGTTTTCCAGAGCTCCAAGATATTCAGACACATTAAAATAAATGATACAATTAAAGTTAAGTAGCTGATGCTATTTATTTTCAGCAGATTTGTTATTCAGAAAGATTTTTAGTCAAATAGCAATTGAATGGATTTTTCTCTTTTATTAATGTAATATATTATTTTCTTAATTATTGTTATGAAAATATTTGAAGGTGTTAAAAACTCACAACACAATCCTTACATCATAAGGATTGTTTTTCTCAGTAGAGTCTGCTAACAGAATGTTGCCAAAGGTAACCTGGAAAAAAATCAACTAATTCTGGTTTGAATGTGTAAGCATGCCTGAATAAATGTTGAAGACTTGTTGTTTTTTATTATGCTTTAGCCAGCATGCAGATAGTCCTTGATTTATAACCTCAGTTGAGCCCCCAAATTTCCATTGCTAAGCAAGACTGTTGTTGAGTTTTGCCCCTTTTATAACCTTTTTTGCCACAGTTGTTAAGTGAATCACCGCAGTTGCGAAGTCAGTAGCCCAATCCCTAAGTGAATCGTTTTCCCATTGAAGTTGCTTGTCAGAAAATCCATCTAGTTCAGTTCCAAGGCTGGAAGAAAAATGTTGGAAGCAAATTTGGAAGCTGATTGGAAAGATGCTTTAATGATGAACAGAACCAACAGCAGTCCTGGGTCAGCTAACTAATTGGTTTGATAAGTGCATGGATATTATAAGTTTCACAGATACTAGGGGGTTAGGGGCTTGTGCAATGTCTGAAATGCACATAGGTGATTATGCAATGTTGGGAGCTCTGTGTCTTCTGCTAAATAGTAATGGGTTACCTATTATGTCCTGAAGGCTCATGTCCTGTTCTTCTTAATCCCATCAGCCTGAAGCAGAAGGTCTTTTGTTTTGTAGATAGGCTGGTCCAGTCTTTCTTAGACTGAGTATGCTTTCTGTCTTTTAAGAGTGTGTTTCTCCATTCCTCCCTTTGGGGGAAATATAATATTCTGCCTTTTTAATATTTCCTAAAATATTTCATTCTTCTGGGGTGGGGGGGGAGGCCTTCCCACAATTGCAAAAGATAATCACATGACCCTGGCCTGGAATACGGCAACTGTAATAATAACTGTAATGCCAATTGCCAATCATCCAAATTTTTATCAGGTAACCATAGGGATGTTGCATCATTGTAACTTAGAACAGTCTTTAACAAGTGCCTGTAAGTCAAGGTCTACATGTAGAATCTCCCTTGGTGTAATCTTAACACCTTGTGGCTATATGAATGCTTCCAAGTAGGTCTTTTTTGTAATGTGCAAGAAAATAATTGTGGTCTTCTGGCATATATTTATGTATGTGTTTTATTTCCCAGGTTAATTTGTGACAAGAGTTGACTCTTCTTAGCTTTCTGGAGATCAGTGCTTAGCTAGGTGATGTCACCTGTCATGAGAAATCGCTGTGTACTGATATTTTAATCTAACCCAGTTTATTCCAGTAGTAAAAATTTATTTGACTCCTGTTCCATAATAAGCTGTTTTCTTTCCATCATCAGAAAGGCATTTCTTGTTCAGAGGACTACATCAAAAAATATGTAAAAGGTTAAAAATTGAGTGATAAATCTGAATGGGGGGAAGTGTTTTTTTTTTTCTTTGATGGGAAAAACACCATAAAATGAATAAGATAGCAAATTTTTTTGTTGCCATTTAGCATATGGGAAATGCATTTTTTAGAATATGGTGCTTTGGCACTGATAAACATCCTGTCAAACGATAGGGTAGCACAGCTGAACATTAATGCGTCATTCTGGGCATGTGATAAAAGGCTGGTTAGTGATTGTAAAAAGGAATAGAAAAGATGTGCAATGTGACTTCTGAAATTCTTTCCTAGCCCTTATTAACATCTCTACTCTGGATCACATGACCAGAAAGAAAAAGGGGGTGTGGCTTATAACAGATGAGATCACAGCATCCCACAACTCTGCCCAGCAGTCTCTCTAGTTATAGAAATGCATTGGATTTTTTTTTATTTTTTGACAGATGATAGATAGATAGATAGATAGACAGACAGACAGACAGACAGACAGACAGACAGATAGATAGATGGATAGATAAAGACAGCTACAGTAGCTGGATAATGGATGGGTGGGTGAATGGATGACAGATGGTAGGTAGATAGGTAGATAGATAAATGTAGATATATAGACATATAGATATAGATATTTCTTTGTAACCGCCTAGCCAGATTCAGCTCATTTTTGAACCCAGTCCTTTTCCACTTTTCCCTCCAAACCAATTGTTGTCTAGATCTGTTTCATTTTCGGAGTATTATTTTTGCCAAAGGGTAAAAAGACAGACAGATGGTCAGAACAAGACTAATCTCCTTTAGGTAATTTATTTTTAATGTTCTTCTGAGCTGGAAAGAATAATAAAAAAAAGGGGGAGGGGAAATTCCATAGTAACATGAGACCAGTGGCAACTTCCTCACTCTCAGTGATGTTATATTTTGCCTGAAGGCTGTCACAAGTATTACAGACAAGTTTTGAAATTGTGATCTTTTTTCATAAGCTTTATCAGATGGCTATTTTCAGCCTGAAATTTATACCATTTGCTTCAATCACCTGCTGCGTACGTTTCAGACAACCACACATAAACACACACACACACACACACACACACACACACACACGTTCCTTACTCTGTGTCATTGAAACATAATTTCCCATTCTTTGAATTGAATACAGAAACAGTTTTGTAATAGTAGTGATCTATTAATGCATTTCCATATTAATAAAGCCTTGTGGCTTATTAAGCACAGAGAAAGAAGTCTCAAGTTCAAGATTATATATAATACACTATATCTAGTTTGGAATTTTTATAATTTTAGATTATTGAACATGGTCCAACCTTTGTCTTCCAGTTTGTATCAGAGTGCCTTCTAAATATCAGAGGGGACTGTCATGCCCCTGTTGGAGACTGACTCTGAGGGAGAGGGAGTGGAAGTATGGCTCTGGAGGTTGTGGAGGAAGCTGGGGAAGGGCACAGGCTGGCTGGGCAATCAGAGGACCCAGACCCATCCCCTCTCCATCCTAGGGCATGCAGGGAGGAGAGGATAAGGGAGAAACATTAATGGCATGGTCTACAGAGGAGGAAAAGGGCCTTGATCCACTTCATAGGCTGCAGCTGTGAGAACTGTTAAAAGGATGGACTGCGCATGAGCCAGTGCTGGAAACAAAGCGTGAAAATATTTCTAGTCTGTCCATTCTTATCTAAGTTTGGAGTCCTTCCCAGTGTGTATTCTGATATCTGTGGATGTCTTCAAGCCCTTATCTTGCCTGGTTCCCTTAATTGCTTCAGTGTGGTTTATGTTGTTTTTTCTATTTATAATTTATAGGTATTTTTAGTTTAAACGGCATTTCCTCCTTTGCAACTGTTTGTGGGGGAGTTTTTTTTGTCTCCAATCAAAGATATTTGGAGCTTTGAAGCCAAATTGAAGGAATTAAACCTTCACCTGTTTTTGTGACTTTGTTTATTTTGTATTCCACTCTGGGTCATCACAAGGGACCAATAAAAAGCCGTGGTGGCATAGTGGTTAGAATGCAGTATTGCAGTCTGACTCTGCCCACTGACAGGAGTTTGATCCTGACCAGCTTAAGATTGACGCAGCCTTCCATTCTTGTGAGATTGGTAAAATGAGGACCCAGATTGTTGGGGGCAATATCCTGATTCTATAAACTGCTTGGAGAGAGTTGTAAAGCACTATGAAGTGGTATATAAGTTTAAATGTTAATGCGATTAAAATAATATTGGCATGCATTCGTGTAGCTTCATATCATAGGATCTCATGCTCTTAAATGAGAATAGTAAATAGCCACACTGGCCCAAGTCATTACCTTAATGTGAATTATCCTTCTAATAGCTCACTGGTATTATATGCATTGACTTTCTAGTTCTAATCAGAGTAACTTTTTGTTATTTATCTATTAGCATGAACTCTGGTTGAATTACAGGCACCTTAATGTTTGTTTTTTTTTTACTTGCAACTCTACAAACTGATTGTGATATTACATAGCTGATTAAAGAACACTGCTGTTTGGCCCACTGTAGTCAAAACAATCATTTATAACAAAGTAGGACAGAATTTTTCCAACATAGAAAATTTGTCACAGTGCTGAAACACATAGAGCAGAATGATTTCTCTCCCTGTGGTTTAGAATTTCACAACACCATCTACAGGCTTAATTAGAGGGTTCATGATTTGGTTTATTTGTTTGTTTAGCAAACTAAGATGGTTTTATATTTTAACATAGAAAGGGTGCAAACTCTGAAGGAAGCAAAAGAAAATATAATAAGTCAATGATGTGAAGAAAGTAAGTGAATGAATACACTTCTTCTTATTCCTTATTATTTCCTTCTTGGAAAAAGAAAGAGGTAAAATAGAAGCATGGTATCAATTTATTGCACCTACAGTTGGAGACCAGTGTTTCTCTGCAGGAGTTCTCAGCACCATCATAGGTGGAACAGACAGAACATTACCCCATATGCATTACCCCATGATGTCTTTTATGGATGGTAGTGTTATTTGCAAAGTGAACTACCATGGGGTATCACTAGTTTTACACTATGAGAACTACCAGGAGCTGCAGAAATTCTTCCTTTGCACCCGTTATTCATAATTATGTTACCTAAGAACTGAATATACTATTCCTTCTTTTATTTTTCTGCTATGGTAGCAAAGTTGGTGGGGCTAAAAGTGAGCAATTTGTCCAGAGTCATGCAAAGGTGGCTTTGAACCAGAGGTGGTGTTTAGCCAGTTTGGACTGGTTCTGGTATACTAGTTGTAGAAATTTGGAATAGTTCAGAGAACCGGCAAATACTACTTCTGGCTGGCCACGCCCTCCCCCCTCTGCCATTCCCTGTCCTATATTCCCTTGTTTTTTAGCTCAGCTGATTTGTACAGCAAAGCAGGTTGCTGTGCCTTAGCTGAGCTAAAAAACAGCACAGCTCATCAGGCCTGACACCGGGGAGGTCTTTGAGTGCTGCACTTGTGCACAACGCACTCTCTCATAGAACTGGTAGAAAAAGATTTGGAATCTTACCACTGACTTGAACTTGAACTTTTGCCACCCTAAGTCCATTACTTATAACCATCTTCTTCACTGTACCTTCTCACTGTAATGGTCTGGAGATGGCTGATAATTGTTAGAAATTTTTGTTATAGTTAGAGGAACATTATCTGTTTCATTCTTCACCTGAGACACAGCCAACTTAATAAAGCTATTCTTAGCCATTTTGCAGATTTTGAGGGCTCCATTGAGAAGCATCAGTAGAGATCACCCTTTCATGAATCTCCTTATGCAGTACACAACTTCTAACAAGTAACAAGGGTTTCCACTACTTTAGAGACCAATGAGGGAATTATACTACAATAAAGATGCTGTCCAATCAGCTAAATAACTATTTATCATCAGTGTACAAATAGTTCTCAACTTACAACAGTTCACTTAGCAATGGTTCAAAGTTACAACAGTATTGAAAAGAGTGACTTACAATGGGTACTCACAACCATCACAGGATCCCCACAGTCCAGTGATCAAAATTCAAGGGCTTTGGGACTTCCGGTTTGAGCTTCTTCAGTGACAGACCAAAACCTCGTCTCTGAAAGCTTCGATCCATGCTTGCCGCTGGAGTGCCCCGAGCCAGCTGGTTTTGGGGCTAAGACACCCTGTAGAGATGGTGAAGAGGGAGGAGACTGCCAGCAGGGTTGAGGAGAGCCACATTTCTCCTTCCCAGCTGGCCATTACTCCCTTTCCCGGAGGTGGTTGCAGCGGTGGTCAGAAATGGCCACCACAAAAAGAACTCGACTGGAAAAGAATGTGCAGGAGGAAGATAAGAAGAGAAAGTTTTGGTTGACCGAGTCAAACAGCAAAAGCAACAAATTAATGGTACCCTGGAATTGAAAACTGTTAAAAAACAATAACGTTGTTCCCTAAGAAGATTTTTAAGTTGTGAAGGAGAGAGAAAAGGGAAAAGATTTGGTTTTCTCCTTTTCCTATACTGACAGCTAAGAGACTTAAGTAAGAAATTGCGAAAAAAATCCACTCTGACATCAATAGGCATTTAATGCTGAAAATAAAAAGTCAAGGGTTACCCCTTGATAAAGATTTTTGGATAATTAAAAGCTTTTGAAAACAGGAAAGGAGAGAAAAAGAATAAAAGGGTAGGATCTGGAAGGGAGGAGACTGCCTGGAATTAAAAAAGAACTTACAGCAAAATCTCAACAAAGACTTCCAAAATATACATTCTAACTGAAATATCCACAACAAAACCCCAGGAAGAGAAAGTCGAAAAAGAAATAAGAAGATATAACTCAGGACTATCTGGATTACTGATGATTTCTGGATTCTTGGTTATTGTTTTGAATGACTAAAATCAATCAGGTAGTTGTTTAAAACTGTTTAAAATGGCTCCACTTTTAGAAGAACTGAAAAAGTACAAAGAAGCATGCACAAGAAGGAGAGGTCTTTTGGCTTCGCATTTCAGTTTTTAGAAATTGAGATTTGGAATTTTGAGAAACAATAAGAAATGCCTGTAGAACAAGAAGATCTGTGACAGAGAAGAAGCCATCTTTTAATGAACAAGTAATATTAGATGGGGGGAGGAAAGGGGGGAAAGAGAATGGAAAGTTTAAGATTGGGAAGAACAACTCCAAAACAAATAGAGTGAAAAAATATAAAATCAGAAAGCAACAGAAGAGGGAAATGCAGAAGAGAGAATTAGAACTAGAAGACAAGGGTAAAAAGGGGAAGGAGAAGATGAGAGGAAGAAAAGAAAGGAAAAGAAGTTATAAAGGACAGAAGCAAAATATAGAGAAACAGGGCCTATTTAGAGATAATGGATGAAAATTTAATGGAAAAAGGGATTCTGCGAAGGTACAATAGATAGTATGGTTATATTAGAAACAGAAATAATTTTAGAAAATATGAAACAATGTATGATTAAAATGTCTGATAAAATAGCTATCGTTAATTCAGTGGAATGCCTTGTCATACAATAAATGTAACAAAAGGTATATTTAATGATTATAAAACATGTGAAGAGAAATAAGGAAAAATTAATTATGGAGATTATATGTGTTCTTAAGGAAGTATGATATTTAATTGAAAAGAAATGTTAAAGATGTTAAGATTTTAATGATTATTAATGATAGAACTGAACTGGAATGGAATGAGGTTTATAATTACATATATTTACAATCTTTCTTTGTTGTATATAAGAATGTACCAAGCAGAAATTTGATTGGAAGTGATGTATTATGTATTATTTTGGAAGGTCACAAACTTAAGGTATATATGAAGTTTAAATAAGAGTTGAATGGATGTAATTAAAAGATATAAAGGTGTCATACTCCAATTAGTAACTACAGGAGAAAATTTCCTTAATGAGAAAAGATAATATAAAATTGAAACAGAACAAACAAAAGTATAAACATAATGATTTGAATTGAGATGAGATAATCAATATAAAATTGAGAAAATTAAAAGAGGGGAAAAACGATATAGAAAATGTAAAATAGTATAAGATATGGAGAAGAATACAAAAAGGAGCATGAAATTGAGTTTTTTGTTTGTATAAAGAAATTCAACCTGGGACCATGCTATTTTCAAAAAAGATGCTTTACTTGTATTTTGTGTGTGAAAACCCAAATAAAACTTTATTAAAAAAACAAAAACAAAATTCAAGTGCTTTGCAATTCACATGTATTGACAATGGTTACAGTGTCCTGAATCACTAATTGCAACCTTCCTTGACAGTTTCTGACAAGCAAAGTCATTGGAGGGATTTACTTAAGAACCGCATGATTCACTTAACAACAGTGGCCAAAAATCTTGTAAAATCGGGCATCTTCTTTTAATGACCGCATAATCCCTTGCAAGGTGCAGCCTGGACAACTGAATGGAGCTGAGTGTTTACTGGCCGGATGCCTTTCCTGTCACCAATGCAAAGTTTTTTTCAGCAGATATATTCTCATTGTGTCCAGAGAGAGAAATATCTGCCTCTATCTATGGTAGGATCGAACTCATAGTCTGCTGATTATAAGATGAGAGCTCCACCACAACATCAAGCAGGTTTTGTATGTAGGGTGACGATAATACTTCTGCCCATTGCAGAGAGTCTGGAATCATTCTCGGGCAGAATTTATCAATCCTGACCTCTTCAAGAGAGGTGGACTTCAACTCCCAAAATTCTGGCTAAGGAATTCTGGGAGTTGAAGTCCATCCCTCTTCAACTGCAAAAGATGAGACCACCTCAAGTGAGGTGTGACCAATCCTTATAGAGTTTCGTCATGCGTTACATGAATTGCTTGGATCTTGGAGAGGAGGAGTTATCTATGAGCCAATAAAACTCTCCTGCTGGACACAGTGTCTTGACATATTTTTAAAATCCCAATACTGACTTTAAAAATGACTTGTGAGATCATTGATCATTCCACTCTTCAGGAGTGTGTAAACATGCATTTTTAATAGATTAAATTATTGTTATTTTAAATGTGAAAACAGTGCCATTACTTAATGGCTGGCCATTTTAACTAGCTCCCTTTCCCCATTTTTTTTTTGCTTAACTATGCTTAATCACTTCATTATTATTCTGTAATTTCATTATTATTCTATAAATTCAAACCCTGCCAAATATATTGTGGTAGGCTAATGTTCTGCAGTTTGCTTGCTCTTTGCGCATATATGCATAAACACACGTGCACATACACATAGGCCCCAGTTGCTATCTTGTGTTTATTAGTGTTTGAAAGAAAACTTACCAGAACATAATTGGTTTTAAATTGGTTTTAAATTGTAATTAGAAGTGAAGTAAGTCATAACTCGTGTGTTTTGTATTTTTTAATCACAACAAAATTAAGTGGAGTTGATTTGACATTTAGTAATAACTCCTAGATTGGCTGAGCTGTGATCTATCGAGGGAGAGAATACTAAATGTAGAAAGTCAGGAACAGAAACTACATCATCACATTTGCTATGTTTTGACCAAGAAATGTACAGACCTATTTAGTGAGCATAACCTTGCTCACCATATAAACAGAATCATCTAGCATTTTCTTCCATTCTCTTGAAAGTTATCTTTGCATTTAACACCTACACAATAAATCTTTTAGTCTTTTCCCATTTTTGCACATCTTTGCTGTAGTTCATTATTAATATAATACAATCAGGAATAGAATACTGGGGATTGTAAGAATCAGCAAGTTGTTAAATTGTATTTATTTATTTATTTAATTTAAATTGCCGCCTACCCATGGCAACTCGAGGCGGCTTACACAATGTAAAACCATATTTAAAACAAAAAAAAACCCAATAAAAACAAACAAAAAGAATCAAATAAATTAGTAAAGTACAATAGAACAAAGTTTGGGAAAACAAAAAACAAAACAAAAAACAACTCCCACCCACCTCACCCCAACGATAGCAGATCATACTAGCCATTTGATGGGCTCCATTCCTCTCTCAGTTTCTCAGGCCCGCTGGCAAAACCAGGTCAGTGAAATGTCACTGAAAAGACAAAACTGCCATGGTTGATAGAACTGTAGACTTAAGGAGGCTCAATGCTTCATTGTCACTTCTTTCTATTTATATCATGCCAATGGAATTTAGGCCAATTTCATAGTATCACTGACAACATCAAGACGTTTGCATGCATGGTATGACCCATGAGATTAATTAATGGCATTCATAGCTTGAAATGTCAAAGTGATGCCAAGGTAGATGATAGATGATGGATGGATAGATAGATAGATAGATAGATAGATAGATAGATAGATAGATAGATAGATAGATAGACAGACAGACAGACAGACAGACAGACAGACAGACAGACAGACAGACAGACAGACAGACAGATCAAATGAATGCTGGGAATGTATGAAGAAGGCTAGTTCTGTTGATGGATGCATCCCCACTAGTGTCAGAATCCAACAGTGAGACAAATAAATTTTCTTACTAAGTAGTTCTCAACTTACAACCATTGGAAGTTACAGCAGCACTGAAAAAGTGACTTACAGTCTCTCTTTGCACTTTTAACCATTGCAGCATCCCCACGGTCATGTGATCTGAGTTTGAGTGCTTGGCAACCAGTGTGTGCTTACAATGTTGGCAATGTCATGGGGTCATGCAATCACCATTTGCAACCTTCCCACTCAAAGTTAATGGAGGAAGCCAGATTTGTTTAATTGGCATGAGATTCACATCACAACTGCAGTTATTCATTTAACAACCATGGCAAACAAGCTTGTAAAATCAGATGCAACTCATTAACCAACACTTTTGCTTAGCAGTGAAAATTCTGGCCCTAATTCTGGTTATAAGTTGAAGCCTGTATTAGAAAGCATAAGAAAGTTTCTGTTGAATTTCAACCAAAATCTCCTTCCTTGCAATTTCTCCTTTCTTGGAACAATGCCAAACAATTCTGCCCTATTTTCTTCAAAATAGCACTGAAGATATATGAAGAAACCTGTCATAACTTGCCACCATTTTCTTTTCTTCAGTCTAATTATACCTAATATTCCTTTTATGATTTTTCTTCTTGGCATCCTGGCATGCCCCAGTCCTTTCTAAGAGACAATAGTAAATTCAATATTCTGGGCATAATCTGAGCAGTACAGAATAAAGGACAATGATTTCTATTGATCTTGACACTATACTTTGGTTGATGCAGCCTAAGATTACATTTGATTTTTTCCCCCAGCTGCATCATATACTGAGGTCATGTTCAGTTTGTAGTGGACCATACACAGTTTTGATTTTTATCTTACCCAAAAGTAGGACAGTTTGTGGTATCCAAATTTATTCCCCTGTTTAGAATATATAGATTCTATGCTACATGTATGGAGTGATATTCCAAAATCCCTCTATTTTAAAAGTATCTTTTTTTTTCTTGTATGCAGAGTGACACTAGCCTATATTTTGCAGAAATCTCCCAAGTTTTGATAAAGGAAAGTTCTATTCCATTCCATTTTTCCACTTTCATCAAACCACTAATAAAACACAGCAAAATGAGTTTTATTTCTTCATCCTCAAACTTTGCAAGTACAATTTACAAGCCATCTAATTGCTCTACAAATCTCTATTAAAAAAGTATATTCCTACCTTTTGGAGAAGATACTTGCTTTGAAAGTGCAAATGAGATCATCCTCCCCCCCCCCCCCCNCCCCCCCCCCCCCCCCCGGTCTTCTATATTCTTACAGCCATTCATACAAGTAGTACCAGCAATGTTTCCTATTGGTGAAAACAACTGGCATCTGGCTTATTGGCAAGTGATTATTTGCAAGAAAAACTTTAGATCTTCTTTCCATCCATTCTCATCCATTATCTCTGACCCCACCCCTGCCAGGATCTTTTGCAATGAGTAGATTGTGTCCTGCACCATTCCATCTTCCCATGAATCATGCCTTGATCACTTTAATCCTCATTCATATATTTGTAGATAGACTAAAATTTCCCTGGGTGTTTTTTTAAGACTTCTTATTTTCATATCTGCCACTTCTCCTTTGAGAACTATGGCTAACAGAAACTAAACTCACCTACCTCAGTTATCAACAAACTAGGTAAAGGTTCCCCTCACACATACGTGCTTATCGTTTCCAGCTTTAGGGGGTGTGGTGCTCATCTCCATTACAAAGCTGAAGAGCCAGAGCTGTCCGAAGATGTCTCTGTGGTCATGTGGCAGGCATGACTAAATGCCAAAGGCAAATGGAACACTGTTACCTTCCCAGCAAAGTAGTCCCTGTTTTCCTATTTGCATTTTTTACATGCTTTTGAACTGCTAGGTTGGCAGAAGCTGAGACAAGTAATGAGAGCTCACTCTGTTATGCAGCGCTAGGGATTCAAACTGCCAAACTGCTGACCTTTCTGATCAACAAGCTCAGCATCTTAGCCACTGAATCACTGTGTCCCTTATTATTTTGGTTGTATGTTGTGAACCTCACAAAACCAAGAAAGGCATAGTTGTAATTTTTCCAAGCAGATTACTTTATTATTCCACTCCTACAGACGAAAGCAAAAAGCCAACCACTAAAGCAAACTATCATATTACTCTGAGAATCAATGGGGAGGAGCCATCTTCATCTGTTTCTCTCACAAAAAGTATCTGGACTGAGTTGTCTCTTGTTCTTCGGTAAGGCACTCCTTCCTAGGATGGTATTCTACCACAGCTGTCTACCTGGATGCATAAATACATGAAAAGCTAACAAGAAACTGTGATGAAAGTTAGGCTCATCTTATGCAGGGTAAAGACAAAGCCATTTTAATGGAAACTTTGAAGACAAAATGGGTGAACAGGCCTAAATTAGAATTCTTCAGCAGAATAAATTGAATTAAAAAATGAATGATCTGAGATGAAACTAAACTTAGGGAATGTTGGAAGAAATATTTTAGAAATTTATGTGGGGACACTAGTGCGACATCAATGAACATAAATTTTATATGTGTGTGTGTGTGTATGTGTACACACACACACATAAAATTTCTGTTCATATACATTATAAGTATTAGTTTCCAAAAAGCAAACCATGAAATAGAAATCATAAATGCTGGAAGAGTACTGAAAGTTTGCAGATGTAGGTGATTAAAATATGGATGATGTTTACTTATGGATTAGTTCTATAACTTATTAAAGAGAGTGCATCTGCTTCTGATGATAGGAAGAATATGATTATTTTTACCTCATACGAAAGGAAAGGTTGCAAGAGTAAATGCAAAAGCTACAGCAGAATTAGTTTGTTAAATGTGCGTGGGAAACTGTTTGATAGAATTCTGATCAGGAGGGTTACAAATGATAACGGTGAGCGAAATTTGTCCATGCATCTACTTTTGTATGTTAATAATGCTATTTAGTTGGCTGAGAATCTGAAGGATTTGCAGCCTGTGCTGAACAGATTGTATGATGTGGCAATACATGGATCCAAAAATTAATATTTCAAAGACCAGTGGTTGAAATGGAAAGTTAAGCGATACAGAAATAGTGATAAACTACAGCAATTAGAAGAATGGAATTAGTAGAATTTGCATACAGCACTTCCTAAGGATGGGAAGAAGAAATGGTAGAACAGAATGATAGAATAACAGAATTGGAAGAGACCTTGGAGGATTTCTAGTCCAACCTCCTACTCAAGAACGAGACCCTATACCGTATTAGACAAATAGTTGCCCAATTACTTCTTAAAAGTTTCCAATGTCAGAGTACCCACAACTTCTGAAGGCAAGTTGTGTTCCATTTGTTGATTGTTCTTACTGTGAAGAAATTTCTCCTTAGTTCTAGGTTGCTTCTCTCTTTGTTCAGTTTCCATCCATTGCTTCTTATCCTGCCCTCGGATGCTTTCAATAGATTGACCTCCTCTTTCTTTTTCTTAATACACATGTTCTATGTGTGTAAAGATGCACACAGATGTATCAATGTGTGCTTTAAGTTACACACATGTTGGTAGAAAGGTAGTGAGTAATATATGAACTGCAGCAATGTATCAGTATGAATATTTGACAAATGAAGCAAAAATAGCTGTATGTAATTGCATGTTTCTACCCATCCTTTGTGGAAGTAAGAACTGGGAATGTCAAGAGAAATATAAATACTGAACACATTGTGCTTGGAGTACTTAGGCTACTTGCAAAGCAAAACNAATATAAATACTGAACACATTGTGCTTGGAGTACTTAGGCTACTTGCAAAGCAAAACAAAAAATAATAGCATCAACAATTAATGGGTGGTGATAATTATTTGCCATCAAGTCATTGTCTTTATAACTCCTAGCAACCACATAAATAGATTTTCTTCATGATGATCCTAACCTGGTCCTTCAATTCTTGCAGTTGTGAAATCTTTATGGAGTATAAAAGTGATCATCCACTGTGAAAGAAATACCAGTGGTCTCATCAAATAAAAATATGAGCTGTTATAGTTGAACAGAAAGAATGGATGTGAATTAAATCTTAAAACAAATATATGAAGGAAAAATAACTCTCTAGAGGAAAGAAACGTTGATCAAGAAAGTTGCTGTTGGATGGAATTGATGAGATCCAATAAAACTTAGAAGTGAATCTTTAGAGCACAAACTTCAGTGCATGAATATGGGTACGAAAGTATTGTAAGTGTGGCTTGCAAAGATAGACATATATGGAAGTTTGCAGTGAATGGATCATGATAACCTTTAACATTTTTCAACCAAAAAAGAAATGTGTCTTGGTTACACATCCCAGATTTTTTCAATGCAATTTTCAGAATAAAATAAGGCATTGAAAATTGAAATTACTCATCTGTTGAAAAAGTCCGTAAAAAAGGATAATATGAGAAAATGCTCAAGAAGCATATACTGGATTAAGATATGCATATTAGTATAAGTTGACATAACACACATGGACATTTTTTATGTTGACTTTAAAAAAATACAGATGGATACAGATTGAAAAAAAAAAAAAGGAAATTAGAGAAAGCTAATTTAGTAAATTCTCCCTTCCCTGACATTGAAAGTGGGTTTTATAAATGACTGTAGGGAAGAAAGGAATTGAGTCTATGAGCAGTCTTCCACTCATATAACCTTTAGATAAAGCTCATAAGGATGAGATATAAATGAAACAAATAAAGTGTAAATCAATATGGAGTAGGTCATCATATTTTGGAATGCCAAGATAGCATAATGATATTCAGCTAATCACATAAATAAAAATACATTTAAAATAAACTTTAAAATTGCAAAGATATCTCCTACCTAATATGATATTTTTAATATAGGATAATATATCATACCTTTCTATTAGCCCTCCTATTCTACCACCTCTTACAATAGTAGACAACACACTATCCAAGTAGAGACCTTCAAGTTTCCACATTCTATAATATTTCAAGACTTAAAATGGACACCTAGCATAAAAAATCTCATCAAAAAAGCACAACAAAAATGTTCTTCCTGCACCAACTCAGAAAGCTCAGACTGCCCAAAGAACTGCTAATACAGTTCTGTAAAGGAATTAATGAGTCTGTAATTTGCACTTCTATAACTGTCTGGTTTGGTACTGCAACCAAACAAGACAGATACAGACTTCACTGATAGAACTGCAGAAAAAAACGATTGCTACCAAACAACCATCTATTGAGGATCTGTTTATTGCATGATCCAGAAAGAGGGCTGTGAAAATCTATAAAGACCCTTCACATCCTGGACCTAAACTGATTCAACTTCTTCCCTTAAGATGAAGCTATAGGGCATTGAACTCCAAAACAATTCGACGTCAGGATATTTTTTTCCTCCATGCCATCATTCTGCTAAACAACTAATTTCTATAACATTGTCAACTACTTAGTAGAGCTGTATTACTATTATCCTTCTGATCTTATGATTTATATTAATTGTTTTATTTAGTATCCTAGTCTGGTTTATGTTGATTGCTTATTTAGTGTCACATGACACTAAGTATTGTATCTTATGTTTTATGATGAATGTATTTTATGATCATTATGATCATGATTTATCATTTATTGCATGTATGTATGCTGAGAGCTTATGCACTGAAGACAAATTCTTTGTGTGCCCAATCACACTTAGACAATAAAGAATTATATTCTATTCTATTCTAATTATGATGATTAGAGGACTCATTCAAGTTATATAGAATGGGGACTTCACATCTTTTTTTTTTTTAATATTTGCTCTTCAGTTCAGTGAATCTACCAGAATCCCATGCAGTTTTTATGAGTCTGAACAAAATAAACATGATTGTGTATTTTTTTCACATGCATATTGTTTGGGACAGTGACAGATGCATGGATGAAGATTTATTACATAAAGAACTAAGCAATAAAATATGGTTTAAAAATAACATTTTACTTTGGGCCCCCAAAATCCAATTTCAAATCAGTGAATGTTACTAAACATGAATCATAGAGCCCAGCCACCAAGTAATTATTTTAGCCTCAGCCTAGTCTTTTCTTTCTGTCCTCATCAAACTTAACTTATAATCATGACCGTAAAATGAAGGAAATGTAATGCAAACTACAGTACCTAACATATTCATTTGTATGTCCATTGATTTGAATGTTCCCATCCAAGCTCTATTATCTTTCTATCATTCAGACAATTCTCTTAGATTGTATTGCAAGTGCATCATTAACTCTTAATATACATGACATCTTAAAAATTCCCATTTTCCCTAGTCTCCTATTTTGCATGAAGGGCTATGGGGATCATTTGCTAATGCAACAGTTTTATTCTTCCACCCAGCTGTGATACGTCGTTAAATGAAGTCCCACTGCTGTTTTACTAATGCTTCAAAAGTTCTCGCCTTGGATCTGCTGTGACCTTGGTGTTGTGTGCCATTTGTGCATCATTAAAAGGTGGTAATGAAGTTCTGCTGCACGCAGATTGTGAAAGGTCAAGAGAAAGTTGGGAGCCAATGAGGATGGGAAGAAAAAATGTGCTGGAGGCAGAGGTTGAGGGATTCATTATATTGATGTGGTAGGGTTTTCAGGAGAATAATAACTGGCCCAGCAGAAGAATGTAAATCTTCCCCACTTCTTGGTCAAGACTCTGCTTCCTCTTGATTTGGAAAATGCACTATATTCTGTAGGAAATTCCCTGGAAGTTGTTAGTGGGAGAAGTGTTTCTTGATGATAGTCAGCACTGGTAGCTTCCTCAGATTGAGCAGTATTTGGGTATTTATTTATTTAGCTGATTTAGCTGACTCTGGGCAATGTATTTTATTTAAAACCATAATTCTTCCAAATGATGAATTAACATAGGTGAACAACATGGTCATACTAACATGCCAGTGACCCATAGCTTTTATTTCACCACTCTACCTACTGGAAGTAGCTAAACAAAAAAAAATCTACTGAACATATTGAAATGTATTTCCTGATAAATTTGGAGGGAAACTTTTAATTAATCTGAATTTTAAAAATATATAACCAAATACTAGGCTGTATTCCATGTCCTTGATAAAAAATATTTTATAGTGTTATTTTGAGCAGGAAACAATGTTCTTTCTGACAGCAACCATCAGAGTCATTCTTCTAAATATAAATATTCGCTAAGCAAATATCTCCTTTCATAACAAGATCTTCTGTCAACTACCATCCAACATTATATCTTCCTATTCACCTCCAGATTACTATATCAATTAAAACTAAGATGTTATCTATGTTATGATGTTACTGAATTGTTTTGACACTCTGTAAGATGTAAAAAAAACTGGGTCAAGATGACCCATGAGGTAAGAAGATCTCTTTCTTCCAATGCTCAAAAAAGTGGATTCTTATATTAAACAAGGAAAGTAAGCAAGATAAATCTGAAGGGCATTTTACAATTTTAGAAAAGATTTACATCATGCTTATTTACCAATTATGTTTTTATATCAAAGTTGTACTGACGTTTATAGATGAAATTCTGAAGATATTGGAATAATGAAGGGCAATTAGTTTGGAAATATATTTTTTTTACAAAAAAAAATGTGTTACTGGAGTGTGGTGCTCTTTTATTTATTTAATTATTCACTAATCCAAACAAGATATAATTATCTGCCTTTTTATTGCACTATTATATCTGTAGCTTCACATGCTTCCATGATATCCCAATGGAAGACATCATGAGATAATTTCTCCCATGATGCTTTGCAGAAAGAAGCTAATACTACACAGACTGCATAAAACTAATTTGGAAATATCATTTGAATACAATTGTATCTTATAACAAAATGGGTATGACTTTGGGAAATATAAATGGCTTATAAATCACGGCTCTTTGATATCCACCAATTTTGCAACATATAGATAGATTACAATCAAAGATCAGGCCAAGTCCAAAAATGCCAGGGAATGTCTAGAATCCTTGCACTCTGACAAATCAGCCATCATAGACACATAGACATTATCTATATCTATAGACTATGCCAAAGAGACAATCAACCAGCCCCAAAGAGCAAAGGACCCCCCAGCACCTCTCCACCAGTAGTCAGCACTCAGACCAGCATAGATTAACTCCAAGGTTAACTTCATACCAACAATCAAATAAACAATACCCCAATCAAGAAACTGTCAAAGATCCATCAGTAAACAACCCAACCAAAGAATCCCTAAGACCTCCTCCACACTCACAGACAGGCAAGTCACCAGAACATAAACTGACAGCAAACAGAAGTCCTTACTAGCACTGATGATGAAATGCTTGCAAGAAAACAAGTCAGCTCAGAGAGCACCAAGGTCCCCTCATATCCACCAAAGTTCTGAACATCAACTCCTAGAAGCCTTCAGTCACAATGCCAAAGGGTGAGTCCTGAATGCATGAGTGATACCTCATTGAGGATGACTTGCATTGATCATAGACTATTTTTTAAAACAATTCTGCCAATTAACATCAGAGATGCCCAAAGAGCTCCCTGCCACTATGTATAATAAACAACGCAAGTGCTGCATTGATTGGCCAACTCTTTATGAGAAATGTAGAATATACATAGCAAAAGTAATTAAAACTTTGAAGACACTGTCAGACTTATAAATTTGCATATGAACACATTTATCTACATTACATTTATAGCCTCTATTTTCTCTTGAGAGTCAAACCAGGTTATATGATGTTTTCCTCTTATTTTATACTTATAGCACAAAATCTGAAAAGTAGACTGGGCAACAAGAGGAAGAAAGCTCCTTCCTCAGACACATAATTAAGTTCTGTGGTTCAGTGGGGAACTGACTCAAAGTTTCCCAGTCTAAGGCCAACTCCTTATTACTACATTATTCTGGCTGACTTATAATGAAGTTACGGTAATCATTGCATTCTGAATGATTCTAAAACTAATGATTAGATTGGTAAGTATTATGTATTCAGTGGTAGGATTCAAACCGGTTCTCTGACCTAATGATTTCTTCCAACAAGCAGTTCACCAAGCTGCTCAGAAAGTTAACAACCGTTCTCCCAAACTGGAGCGAACTGGCTGAATCCTACCTCTGTGTTTATTCCTGCAAACATTTGTACATGCGCAGAGGAAATTTTGATCTTGCAGGATTTTGTTGCATACACCAATAAATAAGGCAATTCAGCTCCTCTAAGATTGCTCAGCTAGACAGCTTATTAATATCAAGGAATTAGTGCTTATAATGCAAAGTGACACACTCTTAAAATGGCTTTCAATTATAAATTCATCACAGCTGCTTTTCCAATGACAAAATATCTATACCCATCACTCAAATCCCTGCAGTTAACACACAAAGGACCCATGTGTACAGCGAAGGCCTGAAGATATCAAAGAGAAAGCTTTGCAAGAAGAATCTCATTTGCAGTGCTTGAGGCACTCTCAAAGAGATGACACTTGTGTGTTTCCATGACTGACAGTACTCAGAAAGGAAGCTACAGACATTTCTATAAAAGCATATAAACAAAGATGGTACAGCTGTTCACTTAACAGGTGTCTAATTACATAAAACTTGAGAACATACAAAAGTCAGTTGATGCTTCAAACCTGGCAGGAAGATGACCCAGAATAAAGCAGGTTATTATTTTTTTCCCACAGAAGCCTTCCCCCCCCAAAAAAAGGGGGGTGTTAGAGTCAGATTTCTTTGATAAAACTTTTCAGTAGTAGCAAAATGTTTTAAAATATGCCAATTGTCAGCGTAAGTCATAGCAGATCAAAGTGATTGTCTTATGATAGTTGATTAACATAGTGTCAAGCTCTGCCAGGAACTGGGTACTTCGTACAATAAACCAAGTTACTCATGTTTATTTCTGTGTAATACTGTAGTTTATTATTGTATTCCCAATCACACATAATGTAACAACAACAGATGTCCATATAAAGTCAGTGTTGGGAGCGGCTACCTCCCATCTCTGTATTTATCCACCCCTACCAATTAGCCTGACATCCACCCATTTCCTAATTCTCCGTGCCTCCACTCCATGCAAATTACCCACACCTACTTATTATCCATCTCCTCCCCTTATCCATATATCCATTTCCCCAATATAATCCAACCATTTCCCCAACGCTGCATCATTAACATTAACACAATCAATTGGTCTCTGCAATCCCGCACAATTGCAAACAAGCCACCCACAACCCCTGCCAATCCCGCAACCATCCTAAGGCACTATGGCAGTAAGAACACTGACATCAGAGGATTCCCTTTCCACCAAGTCAGGAAAAGCTGGTACTCGATGACAAGTTGACACCGCCACCCTGGACTCCATGGAATCTCCAGGCAGTGTGTTGGGATCTGAAATCCCTATTGCTGCAACCCGCAATCCTCTAACAAGCTCTGTGAGACTGCCAGCCGCAAGGTGAGGCGCCAATGTTTGGGTAGGTTTTTTAGCCCAACAATAGTATTATCTGTAAGAGGCATGGCTAATCAGCTATGGAGGCAACCAGGGGTGGAATACGACAGGGTTAACTACCGATTCGGGATTTACGAGCTTCCCTCCCCACTGTGAGCTGCGCGCCTGTAAATCGTCATTAGCATGCTGCGTGCCGAGAAGCAGCCTTTGGAAAGAGCCCTCTTTTCTTGTTTTTTTAACTGCAGCTGTGCCTCGTTCGGCAGCTGAAGTTGAAAAATCAGGAAATAAAGATCAGGTAAGAGCCTGGGTGGCAGGTGGGCAAAAACATCAGCAGACATAGAACCGGTTCTATGTCTGCTGCTCTTCCGAGCTATCAGTTCTACAGAGGTGGACAGAACCAGTAGAAATCCACCCCCTGGAGGTAACTATGCTGTAATGCTAAAACAGTTTAGACTGGAGTAAATCTCAGTTTTATGGCTTTACTCAAGGATATTGATAGGTAGACTTTCATCAACTTTTGATCTAATTCAATTAAAGTAATGTGTTACATATACACAAACATATGTGCATATATTTTGGGGAATTTAGGATTAGGGCCCCTTGTCAGAAATGTGCCTTTTGAAATTTTAGATGTGACATTAGCCACAGTTTAGAGTGGCGTAGTGCAATCCTAGGTAGAGGCAGATATTTCTCTCTCTGGACACACTGAGAATATCTGCTGAAAAAAACTCCACATTGGCACCAGAAAGGGCATCTGGCCAGTAAACATTCAACTCCATTCAGTTGCCCAGGCCCCACCCCATAAGGGATTATGGGATCATTAAAAGAGGGTGATCATTAGCTACAGTTTCAGGATGGGGGGGATGGTTGTCATTCATAAGTTTGTCTTGAATCTCTTGGGGAGCAGGTTTGATAGCATTGATCATTATAGCCTATGAACTGTCTTTGGGATTTGGAAATAGGGGACACTGTTTTGCAGTGGTTTGCCTCCTTCCTCTGTGGCTGGTTCTAGGGGGAAATCAGGTGGCAGGCCCTTTTAATGTGGAGTGCCTCAGACTTGGCTCTCTCACCCCATCCCTAATATCTATGGGGCATGATGGTTTTGTAGATGGTCATATGGGATGCTATATAATCAGTACACAGATGATACTCAGTTTTACAACTCTATCCATGGTTGATCGAGGAATTATATCTGTGTGATGACCCAGTTCCTGGAGGCTGTAAGTCCTAGATGGAGAAGAACTGGTTCTAATAACTTCTAGTAAAATAGTGTTGCTCTGGATTTTTGATCCTCCTGGAACTGGTAAGGCTTTATCTCTGACTTTTCCCAAGATAACACTACCACAGGCAACAATGATGTGCACCTGGACTTATAACTTCTTCTTAAGGAGTAGATGGCTGCAATGGCTAGCAACTCTTTGCACAGATTCATTTTGTAGTCCAATTATGCATGGTCTTTGATTGAAAAACTCTGCTTGCAGTTACTCAAGCCTTGATTACTTCCCTGTTGGACTATTGTAACATACTCTTATATTTCAGGAAAGCCTTAAAATCTTCCTGCAGCATTTGGATAGAATGAGGCTGCAGCCCATTAAAGTTCACTGCTAGAATGTGTTGCATCACCCTTTGGTGTGCCAAGAGTTTTTGTTGTGTTTTTATGGCTTTTTTCCATTTTTATCATTGTTTTGTCAGCCAGACAGGTTTATGCTTCCTAAGATAACCATGTAAGTTTTGAAATAAATAAGAAAAAATTAAATCTGCCATAGCAGATGGGTGTTTATCTTTACAGGAGCACACTCTTTCAATAAAATAACGTGGAGATTCATAACTGAAAGTTTCAGGTCAAATGGATTCCTGATATCTGTTAGTCCTTCAAAGTAAATCTGGTTTCTATAAAGTAATACACTTCACTGTATCAGGGTTTATACTTAGTTTTGCTATTGGGATGAGGACCACTTCATACATATCCTGCTTTAATAAGAATGCTACAAAGATAAAACCATTTTTTTCTGACCCAGTTAAGAATGAGAAAGCTCTTCCCTATATCAGACATTAAGTACTTGTGATGGAAAATTTTGCTCACATAAGACTTTGTAAATGCTTCTCATAGGCATATGTTGGTGTGGGATTTAATTTATTGGAAACAAAATAGCACTTGCAAGCGTTTTAAAGGTTCTCATTGAAAGGAAAATTACTGGTCCAACACAAGTGTTCATCATGTTTGTAAACTTGGCTTTTAGAGGTCTCAAGTGCCATTAGCCCTAATGACATAAACAGAATAATTCAGATAATTGGGATAGTGAAGAAATAAACCCATGCAACTAATTTAAAACTTGTTATTTCTCTGAAATTTTTTTTTAAAAATCCCCACTTGTCTTTTCTAAAGACCCAGTTCTTCAGACATATCTTCTTCTGCATGTAGTGGCTCTGTGCTTACCAGTGCTTCTTGTTCTCTTAACATGGAACAGTAAAGGTCTGTCTGTAGACATTAATTACTAGTTTTGCGGCTGCACAACTTTGAAAATATCTTTAGGCCATCAATAAATTGAGGTTGGTCCTACAGTAACTTGTTTTTCTTATATTGAGGGGAAGTAGCGACTTTTATTTTCAAAGTCTGTTAAATTTTTACAGTTGAAGAGGATGGGAATTGGCTAAGAAGTAATATAAGAGACAGAAAATGTATCTAGTTATGGTTAAACTTCTCCAGCAACAAAAAAAGGATTTCCTCTTAACTGTGTTTGTTGACCTTTACTACCCATTAGAGCCAATCGTGCTGAAAAACAAGAATTTTGAATCAATCCATCAGAACAAGAAGAATATATGTAGTTTTATCTCCATTGATTACTCTAGCTATCTGGTGTTATTTCCCTTCTCCCTGCTTATTTAGAAAAGATTGAATATTTGAATGTTAACAACATTATAGAATAACAGAGTTGGAAGGGACTTTGTAGGTCTTCTACTCCAATCCTCTGCTCAAGGAAGAGACCATTTCACACTCTTCTTAGAAGCCTCCAGTGTTGGAACATCCACAACTTCTGGAGGCAAGCTGTTCCACTGATTAATTGTTCTCACTGTTAGGAACTTTCTCCTAAGTTATCTTGTTTGGTTCTCTCCTTGATTAGTTTCCCTTCGTGTCCTTCTCTCAGGTGCTTTGAGGATAGATTGGCTTCCTCTTCTGTGTGCCCCTCAAATACTGAATACTGCAATCATTAGAGGAAGTTTAGTAGATATCAAGAATCATGGCCTACCATTCATCATTAAGTTTTCAACTACATGTTTAAAGACACTGGAATTCATAGACATAAATTCAATATACAAACAACAAGTACTCATCTCTAATGACCTAAGTGCTAGAGCCCACTGTAACTACATAGACAAAAAGGGGTTAAGAATTGTTAACCTAATCTTACATAGCTTTTTCTTCTGCATGTAGTGGCTTTTCTTGAGTAATATTACACTAATAACTAGAGCATACAAAACATATGCTAGACCAATAGTTGAATACAGGTCATCAGTCTGGAACCCACATTACGTATCTGATATTAACACAACTGAGAAAGTCCAGAAATATTTCACAAGAAGAGTTCTCCACTCCTCTACTCATTGCAGAATACCTTATGTCACCAGACTCGAAATTTTAGACCTAGAAAACCTAGAACTATGCCGTCTTCGATCCGATCTAAGTATTGTATATAAAATCATACATCGCAATGTCCTACCTGTCAATGTCCTACCTGTCAACCATAACAACACAAGAGTAAACAATAGATAGAAACTCAAGGTTAATCACACCAAACTTGATTGCAGGAAATATGACTTCAGCAACAGAGTGGTCAATGCCTGGAATGCACTACCTGACTCTGTGGTCCCTTCCCCAAACCCCCAAAATTTTAACCTTAGACTGTCTACTATTGACCTCACCCCTTTCCTAAGAAATCTGTAGGGGGTGTACATAAGCGCACCAATGTGCCTACTGTCCCTGTCCTATTGTTTCTTCTATTTTTTTTATTTTTTCTTATATGTATCCATGTATTCATAACTATGTTTTTACTTATACCTATTATATTGTAAGCAATTAACAAAAATAAAAATAAATAAATAAATAAATGAGTAGGTTTATGCTCTGAATTAACTTTATTAATATGATTTTTATATAATAAATTTATGTTTATTAAAACATAAAATAAGTAAATCTCTTGTGAAGGTATGTATCAATCAGTCTAACTGCCAGGGTTGAATACATTTTTAAACATTCTAATTTTCCACTTTCTATGAGTTTTGAGCTCTTAATGATTCTTGTCATTAGCACAAAGCATACATTGTTTGGAAAACAATTTCCCTGATCTGTGATTTCTGAAAAAACAAGCTTTACATGAATAATAGTTCAGCTGCGCTGGGATCCTGAATCTTTATATTTACAATCTTCAAGCCAAACCAGAAAATGATTAATGTCTTGTTCCAAACAAACTTTTCCTTTTCTCTCTGCTGTGTTTTGGAAGCACAGACAATGATGTTGGACAACTCAGCATCTTTTGTTCTAGGATGGTTCTTATCCTCCAGACTCTACCAAGCTCATTGTAGTGAGAGCTGTTTTCCATTGCTTTCTGGGGATTAATTTGTAACTTTTCTTCAACACATAGCTCTCCCGGATGCTTTTAAAGAGTTTCCCTGCACAGCGCTATTCTGCTGAGATTATTTTATATCTGATTCATTGCATGTTGTGCTGGTGTTGAGCCACTATCTTGGATAAATCCAGCTCAGTAAAGACTTCAACTACAGTGGGTCCCTGAAGGACCTTTCAAGCTTTCCTGTCACAAATCTCTTATGTGAAGACTTGTTCAAAATTCACAAAATGTTGGAGTGATCATTTTACCTATGACCTATTTTTTCACCCAGCAATCTAGAATATTCTTTAAGAAACATCCATTCTTCCTCCCTATTTCTCTTTCATTTTTTTAAAAAAAAACTTTAATGGATGGGCTCAACCTCCACTAACATTTACTCAAGTACTTATGATTGTCAGAGGTTAATGAAGAATAAGAATACAGGTAACCTTCGACTTATGATCACAAGTGAGCCTTGGATTTCAGTGGCTAAACAAGAGAGTTGTTAGGTGAATTTTGCCTCATTTTATGACCTTTCTTGACACAGTTGTTAAGTGAATCACTGCAATGGTTAAGTTTCTGTTATGGTTGTTAAGTGAATCTGTCTTCTGCATTGCTTGTCCCCAGGACAGTGCAACCATCATAAATACAATGTCCTACCTGTCAATGACTACTTCAGCTTCAACCACAACAACACATGAGCATACAACAGATACAAACTTAAGGTAAACCTCTCCAAACTCGATTGCAGAAAATACAACTTCAGCAACAGAGTAGTCAGTGCCTGAAATGCACTACCTGACCCTGTGGTCCCTTCCCCAAACCCCAAAACTTTAACCTCAGACTGTCTACTATTGACTTCACCCTATTCCTAAGAGGCCTGTAAAGGGGTGTGCATAAGAGCACCAACATGCCTGTTCTAATGTCCCCTGTTATTTGTACCCATTTCATGTACTCTTAATCATGTTTCCAATTATATCTGTTATCTAAAATATGTGTGACAAAATAAATAAATAAAATAAAAGATATCAGTTGCCAAGTACCTGAAATTTGATCTTGTGACCATGAGGATGCTGCAACAAGTCATTGTAAATCAAGGACAACTGGTGGTACCTAATTCATACAAATGTATAAATGTCAGGGCTCCAACAAATCCACCTCCATTCAAATCATAAGTCTCTAGTCACATCTCTCAGAGTAAAAAAAAAAAGATTTATTAGGAGCGACCATGTCAGCATTAGCTGGGTACAGCCGATACTAAAATACATCATTCATTTCCCCCTTGACCCTGGTCTTCCCCCCACCTCCTGGATGTATATTCTCCAATGGGACATATCCATAGCCAAGAGTCATCAATCACACTCTCCAGTAATATTCTTGCGTGCCAACAGCTTTGGGCTGCCTAGTAATTATCTGAAGCATTTCAAGAATGCACTACTTTCTCCCACTCCCTTTCTGCTGGCAACTAAAAAGACCAAATAAGTATTTTTAGTTGACAGTAATATTTTGATGAGGTTTCCCAGAGTTACTTTTTCTTGGCAGTCTTCCATTCCATCTCTAGCTTTCAACTTTCCTTGCTGCTTAGCAAATAAATTTCAATCTTTGCCAGCTCCCCGTCTCTATCTCTACTTCATCTTCTTCTATTCTCTTTCCAAAATTTCATCGTTTAACAGCTAATCAAACTAATCAGTCCATCACATTCATTTGCATTTTTCTACTTTCTATCTCCCACTGTCAACTTTCCCTGATGTACTCTAGTCTTTATCATGAAAGATTGATTGATTTTATTTATTTATTTATTTATTAAGTTTATTGACTGCCCATCTGATTACAAAGTAACTCTGGGAGGTTTACAATATTGAAAAGATAAAATTTTACAAAGTCTATGTACAATAGGAACTAAATAATAATAATAATAATTAAAAAAACACACACTCCTAAGTAAAAGATTATAATTTTCCTGTCACCATTTTAAAAATAAATAGATGGATTGACATGTTATCAGAGTATTTATTTATTTTGTTTTATTTAGTTTGAGGCTAGATTTGAATTAATTGCTTTCTCTGCTGTATTCTTTATTGTATTACTGTATATTACTCTAGGTCATATTAGCTGGCTCTTCCTTCCTTCCCTCCCTCCCTCCCTCCCTCTCTCCCTCCCTCTCTCTCTCTCTCTCTCTCTTTCTTACCATCTATCTTGAGGTAAATAGCAATAGCACTTAGACTTATATACCACTTTACAATGATTTACAGCCCTCTCTAAGCAGTTTACAGAGTCAGCATTGTCCCAACAATCTGGGTCTGTGTTTTACCCACCTCGGAAGGATGAAAAGTTGAGTCAGCCTTGAATCTGGTGAGATTTGAACTGCCAAATTGCAGCAGACAGCAGTTAGCAGAAGTAGCCTGCAGTATTGCACTCTAACCACTGCGCCACTACAGTACAATACATATGAATGAATATATTAAGAAAAAAGTGCAAAAGTGCAAATTACTCTGCCCATCTCAAATAAGTTTAAATCTCTACATTCTGAATTACAAATTGTCATTTCCATCACTTTTGCCTTTTTTGAGATATTTTTAACTGATAATATTATGGTAAACCATGTGATTCGCTGTTGAACCAGAGCATCTTTCCATTCTTCTGTTTAGCTTAATGTCATAAGGCTAAGAAAGTCACTATAATATGATTATCCATGAAGTTAACAACTGAGCTTTCCATTTCAAAATAATTTATTTTTATTTATTCAAAAGTACTTTATGTTTTCATGTTAAGGATTCAGCAATTTGTTTGCTTTGCTTGCCTTTTTAGCATTGTAATTGGTTTCACAAAAGAGTCTCAAATCTCATGCCAGTTCAAGATTTATTTCCAGCAAGATTTAATTAATCTAAGAACAGCAAATGAAATCATCTTGTAGTATGTTGAGCTATTTTTGGGGAAAAAAAATGATTGAAAAGGTTTTTTTTTTCCCCAGGAAATCAAAATGCTTTTGCAATCTGTCTTTTGATTTCTGTAGCCCATTTAATTTAAAATCTATGCCATTAAAATCAAAACAAGATAACCTAATTCATCCCATCCCTATAAAACCCAAATCTTCAGTACCATTTACAGACATTTTAAAGCATTTTATTGATCTGAATATCCTTATTCAAAATTGATTTCAATAACTTTATTGAAAACTCAGTGTGCTTTTAGTTTCTTTCATTTAGTCTTTGTTTTCTGATCTTTAATTAAAACAATCCCTATAGTAGCTTCTTTTATTAAAATAATGAATTAAGTATCTTCAATAATATCTTTCTTTAGGATGTTCAGGGTGTTGGTCTATCTAGCTCTCCATAGCTTGAGAATATTTTGGGGATTACCTTCTCCCCAAAACCTGCAATCTATCTAGCTCCTTACCCTTCAAGAAATCCAACTCACAGGAGCATCATTACCCCTTCCTCTGGAGTAATTCTCCATTTTCCTAGAGATCACATTGTGTCCTGTATTTTTGACTTTACACTCTAATTATTTCAAGAAATCTTTGGGGCTTAGTGGAAGGGATAGTTTCTTTCTTATTGTTGTCAAGAAATCAGAATAACTGTGACTAAATGAAAGTAGTTTCTTTATTGTTGATTTACAAGAATCTTACTAGACTAACTGTAGTCTCTTGGAAACAGACAGACAAAGGCTTCAAAAATCTGGCCTCTGCTCAGGGGTGGACTGCTGGGGATTCGCAGGGGTTTGGGAGAGCCCCTAGCTAAGATTCTGTGCAGTTTGGAGAATCCCCAAATCCCACTCCTGGCTGGCCCTACCCACCCCTCCCACCTCTCCCAGGAGTTGCTATACAGCCTGTTTTGGATGCAGGTAAGTGCAGGGCATGCATGGAGGTTCAGGGAGGGTGAAAAATGGGCCTCCCAGGAGTTTGGAAAGGCCTGAAATAGGCCCATTTCTGGCTTCCAGAGAGCCTCCGGAGCCTGGACAGGCCGTTTACGCCCTCCCGGAGGCTTGAGGAAATCCTCCAGAGCCAGGGAGGGCAAAAAGGTCCCCCCTCAGTGGTATAGGAAGCCGACTTGTTCCTGCCCATCATGGTCACGCCCATCCAGCAACCGGGCAGAGAACCCTTTGTTAAAAATTTTGAAGCCCACCCCTGCCACTACTGCTTTCTCCCATGTACAGATTCTAAGCTAGACCACCTGTTTGGTGGTGATTCCAGCACAGCTAGTTAAGACATTGCTTCTTGTTGTACTTGATCATAGTTTGTTACAGTTATTGTGTCTGTATTTAAATTTAATCACCTAATAGAGTTCATGAGGTGCTCTGAGTTACTTAGGTGATTTGAATGACATATCAACTAAGTAAGTTAAAAATAAACAAAAAAGTCATAATCCTATTATTAGTTAGGGTTATGGTTAGGATTAGGGCTAGAGTGAGAAATTTTTTTGAGAAGGAAATGATGGTGTTTTTATGCACAACACAAATGTTCCGTCTGGAAAAATGCGAGGTAGACCGGGTTCCAACAGCAATGTCTTTATTTAACTATATACAGCAAACGGAACGGTTTGGCTCAAGCCGCAGCAGTCTTTATATATGGCTTGCCTGCCAGCTTGTAGCCAATGACATTTACTTCATTTTGCCGCCTTTTGGCGGTTCTCCTGGATTGGTTCTTAGTGAACCAATCCCATGCAGGCCTTTCTGGCCTATCACATTTGAGACATTTGGAGTAAACCATTTTATACAGAACACCCCTCCCCCCTTAGTTTAGTCCTACGTGGGTGATGTAGTTCCCGCGCAGGTAAGGTGGGGGCTTCTCTTCTAACTCTACTGGACTTTGCCGCGATTTCATTTTCACTGGAGATTTCAACCGGTTCGGATGGGGTTGCTGTCTCTCCGGCTCTTCTCCATGCGAACTACCTGGAAGGGTGAGTCAGCCATTTTGCTACCACTTGAGTTGTTCAGGCCAGTGGTTTTGCTGCTCCCTCCTGGCTTTCCTGGGCAGGTCGAGCTGGGCTTGGCTGGCCCCTTCCAGAGAGGTTTCTCTTCGTCTGGATTTTTTCGCGCAAGTCTCATCTAACCGTAAGTGTTCTTTTTGCTCTTTCTGATGGTTAGATGTTTCTGGATTTATTTTAAAAAGTTCCTTTATTATTATTTTCTTGTATTCCCCCCCCCCTTTGGTTTTGTTTTCAATCGATTTTTGTTATTTGGGGTTTGTGTATTTCGTTCAATATTTCGGGAACGAAGCTGGTCTATGTGCCACTTCCATTCCCTGCCATCGTCTACGGTTAGGTGGAAGGACCGGGGCCTGTTATTTGTGTGACTGTGGCTGGAAGCCATAGGGGGTCCCAGTGAAATTTTTTGCGTAGACGTAGGTCACCGATTTCAAACATGCGGAAACGGCTGGAGGAATCGGGGTTGTCTTTCCAAAGTGTAATTTGGATGTAACCTACCTAAATGTGACCTAAATTTTCTCCCCATTAATAATTCCGCTGGGCTCTTGTTAGTTAACAGTGCTGGGGGTGATATGTTGGAGGGTGAGTAGATGGTTAAATTTTATCCTGGACATCCCGAAGTCCATTTTTTAACCCTCTTTAGTAAACCTGACCATTCTCTCGGCCCTACCATTTGCTGCCAGGTGGGCTGGCACGGTTAGTGCATGGCATATACCTAGGGAGGCTAGAAACTGCTCAAATTGTTATAGCGGTTAGTTGAGGCCCATTGTCGGACACTAGGACGTACCGGCAATCCATGGGTTGCGAAGAGTTTGTTGAGTTATTTAATGACCGCATTGGTTGTCGTAGATGACATTACTACAACTTCCAACCAATTTGAGTATGCATCTACAACAATCAAAAAGGTTATCCCCCTAGTAGATCCGCGAAGTTCAATATGGATCCAACACCAGGGGCCTTGTGGGGTCTCCCAGTCCCTTATGGGGTGCTTGTCGGTGGGGAAGGTCTGGATTTCTGGCATTTAGTGCAAGTAGCAACCCAATTATTCAATATCTTTATTCTAACCAGGCCACCAGAGCATAGCTCCTAGCTAGGCTTTTCAATTTTTTACAATACACAGGTGGCCCTCATGAAGCATGGCCCAACACTAGTTTGTAGTCTAGAAGGAAGGCCACCGCCGATCACCCCACAATAAACAGCGCATTTTTGAAATTTGAAAGTTCAATCTGTCTGGTCGGAAGGGTTTAAAGTTTTTCAGTTTTTCGCGTTTTCTTGGGCCCACTTTACCTACCCAAGTATAAAATGGCTGGGCAAGTACTGGGGTCCTTTGGGGGGCTTTGGCAACATCGTTTGCAGATATGTGGCAGTTCGGGGCTATTTTCTATTTGCCAGTGTGGTCATTGTTGGCTTTCCTCTGTCATTGCGCAGCGGTGTTCGACTTAATGGCGTCTGCATGGAGATTTGTTTCCGCGGTCGATGTGTAAAATGTGTAAGAGTATGCTGCCTAGGAATTCTGACCTAACTTCATCCACGGGGCAAATGTCGGTGTAGGTTTGTTTCCCGCCAGAAATTTCCTAGTAACGTTTACGGTCAGTTAGCAATGGAAAATGTTTCTTCCACTAGAGGTACTCGTGAAACGTTTCAACTCTGGGTGACAATTGCCAGGCTTTCTCTGTCTAGGTTGGACTATAGTTACGTTCTGCTTTAGAAAGAGTCTTTTGAGTAATAGCGATGGGTGCCTCTCTCCCATCAGGCAATTGGGTGGCTCAGGATGGCACCGACCGGTGAGGCGTCGCAGGTGATCGTCAATGGAAGTGTGTTTACTAAACTGGATAAGAACGGTGCTGAGGTTTAATAAATTTTTTATCTCTGGAATGGTCTTTTGTTCTTTATCACCCCAAGTTCCAATTTTAGTTTTCTTAATCCAGAAATGGTGTAATGATTCTGCTATCGTTGGCTTTGTGTGGGGGAGAAATACGTTATAAGAAATTTATTAGACCCCAAAAATGGCCTGCAATTCCGCTTTGTTTGGCGTGTTGGTGGTGCGTCTCTAATAGCCTTTCGACCTTTTTTGTCTGTAGGGTGTTATACTTTCTCTCCGTCAATTAAGTAGCCCAGAAATGTCGACACCGATCAGTTCATTAAGCAGCATTTTCTTTTTTTTAACTTTCCAGGCCGGATTTCTCTAAATATTGTTTTGCACTTCTGCTTAGTCCTTTTTTCTAATTGGGTCGTATTCCTTTAGCCGATAATTAGGACGTCATTCAAAATACTGGTACGATCCCTTATATTCCATTTAATTAGGTGTTCCACTGAGGCTTTGGAAAACCACACTGATGGCAATGCTTACTCCAAATTGAAGTCTGTACTCTTGAATGCCCTCTGTGAGTTACTTATTGGTCTGTGGCCTCAGCCATTAATGGTTCCTACTGAAGCTGTTTGGTATGGGCTTGTGCTAAATCAAGTTTTGGCAAAAATTTTCCTCCCCAGAGGTGATGTAACAAATGTTGTACGACTGCACAGGGTATGGCGTTTTGTTGCCTAGCGCTATGCAGGGTAGTCTTGTAGTCTCAGAGATCGTACCGACCCATCAGGTTTAACGGGTGGTTACTATTGGTGTCCTCCCACCTAGCATGGTCATAGGTTCTAGACCCCTTGGTTCATTAATTTTATTCAATTGTTTCTCTTTTTTTGCTTTAATGCAAAAGGGAACTCGTCTGGGCCTTTAATCATCTAGGGGCCACCTGGGGGTCAAAACTAAAAGGAAATTGGGGTCCCCCCGGTATACCTTGCCTAGGGTGCCATCGAAAACATCCTGGGACTCAGTTGAATCAGGCTTTCTTCCACAAATCAGTTGCAGCATACTTGGCTCACTCCGTTCATTCCGATGCCCAATGGTTGCGAACCATTTCAATGCCAGAGCTGGGTCTCTGGTCTCAGTCGACCTATTTGTTAGAGGCTAGGACTTCAAACGTGCTGCTTATTAGGCGACTGGCGAAATGTCATAGAACTAACCAACAAGGATTCCGATTCCCTTGGTAGTTCCTTAGAATTAATTTTTGTTTCTGGAAGTTCTTTAATTTGATATTTGGGACAGTCGTCTGATATGTGTCCAAGACACCATTGACAGGAAAGGATCCTGGAATCGACTTCCATCTCACAGGGCTTCCTTCAATTTTCACGATGGATTTTTGACTTTTTTCCCGCTTTCCATTCTGAGTGCTTTCCGATAGTGAGACAGTTTGATGGCTCTTTTCCGTACTGGCTCATTTGTTGCGCTCCCACTTTTCTCTTTGGCTTGCTTCGATTCCAGCTTGTGGGTAGAGTTACTGCCATCTGTTTTTTTTTATGGGTCTGTTTATTTTTGTGATTCCTACAAGATTTTGATTGTCTCTCTTTCTTGCAAGCTCGGCAGATGGGCATCAAGGAATCTGCAATTGGCTTAGAGGTGGTTTCCTCCGCAGCGGTGGCATTCGCCAGTTTCTTTTCGTATTGCACCTTTTTTTGTTGGCGTAGAGGCGGTGCGAACCTCATGCGTCATCAAATCTTCTGATTCTGAATGTTCAATCAAATCCTTCGTGATGTGTGGCTGGTGGGAACTTGCTTCTTTTCCCTCTGGCTAGAATCGTTTCATCATTATTTCACATCAGTTTGCTTCATAGTTGGCTTGCTGACTTTTTTCGCAGCTTCTGTGGCTGTGGCTTCTGCAATTGCTTCAGCCACATGTTATATTGGGTTTATTTTAGCAATTTACTTTGTAAATTAGAGTTTTTTAGGCGTAAGACCACTCGGTCTCGCATGGCTTCATCTAAGTCAGGAACTCGCACACTCTCCCGCAGTTGGTCGGAGGGCTGCACACAAAGTCAGCGTGGTCTCTACACTTCTTTTTTGGGTCCCCTTCAGAGAAACTCGTGCCCATTTGATGAGATTTGACACTACTGGTGCGTAGTGGGCCTTTAGCATCCAGGGAGTTCAGGCCTAGGTCATTTGTTTTACTGTCTGCTGGCTTCGCCAATTGCTTTGGCCATCTTGAAACACAGTTGGTTTCCACAATGGCGTTAAGGAAGACAAGCCTCTTACGCTTGGTCTGATACTCATCCTCGCATCCTCTCGTTGCTTCATAAATACATTTGAAAATGGTTCTACGTAGGATTCCAATCCTCTTTCATTGGATTGGAAGGGTGGCGGGCGGCTGCATTATTTCTGGCCATCGCTTCTAGACTGGATTTCAATTCACCGGTGCCACAGGTTCTTCCACATTTTTAGATGATCCCACCTTCATCGCCAGTGTTCCATCCGGAAAAACGCGAGGTAGACCAGGTTCCAAACAGCCAATGTCTTTATTTAAGCTAATTGATACAGCAAACGGACTGGTTTGGCTCAAGCCGCGGCAGCCTTTATATATGGCTGCCTGCTGGCTTGTAGCCAATGGCAGTTTACTTGATTTTTGTCGCCTTTCGCAGTTCTCCTAGATTGGTTCTTAGTGAACCAACCCATGCAGGCCTTTCTAGTGCCAAATCACATTTGAGACATTTGAGCTATACCATTTTATACAGAACAACCAAATATATACTTTTTAAATGGGGGAAGATGTTTTTCCATGTTTAATTTTAAGGCCACAATGGAAGAAGAGGAGAAATGACAAAAGGATGTGTTTTTCTATTAGCATTTTAACAACATTTCCAGCCTTTCCATTTTTATTTTTTTTTTTTTGTTTTATCATTAAAAAATATGCTGACCATGTTACTCTGTATTCTCTAATTATCTTTTCCACTGTATTTTAATTATCTTTCTTTACTAGGAGAATCAAAAAAAAGAAGCCAAGTATTGGACCTTTTAAAATATTGTATTATCATCATTGTCATTCGTATGATCAAATCAAGCGCAGCTTCTTTAGTGGAGATAGCA
>BHFT01068233.1:0-26300 GCA_004320025.1 Laticauda laticaudata
TCGAATTAAAGCATATACCCCTATTTCTCACCTGATTGAAGGTCCCATATGGCAGGTCAGTCTTTTTCAGTGAACAACAGCATCAGTCGCCTCAGTGTACTGTATTATCTTCCTCGCAACCAAGGGGACATTTGAGCACAGCCTTAAAGCCTGGCGCATGAACCCTGGCTAAGCTTATGAACAGTTTAATCTGACAGCATTCAGCTGACACATCCACAAACACATTGCTCATTCATACCTCAGAGCCATTTGTAATTAATCAAAAAATGTATCCTTACATCATTGAGAAACAAGCTACCAAGCAAGGCCTATACAAAAAAGGAATATGCTCTCGATCTCGTTTATATGATTCAGAGGTATATTGAATTAGAACATAGCAAACTTAGAATATAAAATTAGATCAATATGTTCTCACTTGTCCATGGGAAGAGCAAACTTTTATTCCTTCAACAAGAAACATTGATCATGTAAATGTTTGAGCTTTTTTTGTTTTTGTTTCCCTCTTCTCTTCTTTTTAGGTTAGTTTAAAAAGCAAAACCCAACTGTTACTTAATAAAATTAGGAGAGAAATATTAGAGAAGTATCTTTATCCTATCAAAGGTTAACTGACAGGCGATAATAACTTGGAAAATAGTGAAATGTAGCCATCTAAGTTCCGTGATAGAAGTATTTTAAATTCACCTATGTATTTCTGTTAATTTCTTAAGAGACATTTGTCAAAAGATCTTAATAAAACATTTTAAACGAGTTTTTCTAACTTAATGAAGGTCATATTAATTTTCTGAGAGAAATTCCCTAACATAAATGAGATCAGAGGTTATAACCTAATCCCCTATTGCATGTTCATACAATTCAAGATATATAATTTCGATGTTACGCATTGAAATATCCTGGATCTTTTCAGTTTCATCTGCTAAACTGATACTGATTAGCATTTCAATATTTCATAATATATCTACCTTTACACAAAAAACAGAATAGAAGTTATTTAGGCTTTTAATTGCTGTATATTACCACTATTTAAAAGAAGAGTTGCTTCACTTATATTAATATAATTGTCGGGGGATTTTTACCCCCACAAACTTATCACATTATTAAATACATACATGGATACTAAACTTATAAATGCCATCCACACATTAAATATATTCTATTTACATTCTATCCTGACTACTTAACGTTTTAGGTTAGAAGCCTAATGTTTTCTATATTCAAACAGACCTCTTCATTCTATCAACTACTTACATGTCTTTTGGTCCTTTCGTTAAGATAACAAACTTCATAGCATGTGTGCCTTGTCCATTAAAAATGGTTGTACCCTAATTAGAAGACATGAACTCATGCTGAGACAGAATGAATTATACGTTTTGGCATCTCAAAACTCACAGCAGTATGATTTTTACTGCTAACATTTTCAAACTAATTCTCCCCATTTCCCTCAGGCTATTTCAGAATGGGGCATTGGTAGAGAGTTACGTGTAATGCCTTGTCTCCTATGCTGACGAGAGATGCCCAGGGATGGATTGACTCGCTTCCATATCGACGTGTACATAGCTGAAGTCGTACTAAGAATCAAAAGCCAGCCCCGGAGAGACCCCAGACCTTATTTTGGCAGTACTGACAGGACTGAAACGGTTCTCTGAAAAGCCCAAAATAAATACATAAAATATGTCTCATCCCTCTCCGCGATGAATCAAGGGAGGGGCTGCGGCATACTCTCGCAGCATAGAAGAAAAGGCGTTCACGGTAACTTATCTCACCATACGGCCCGATCTCCTCCATTTGCTCGAGAAGCCCAGGATGGGACATACAAAAGCTATGCACGTCCACGGGTAGGTCTTCAACTGCCTCCCGGCCTCATCACACTGACTGTGCACACCACTCTTAAAGCACCTGTCTGCCTCTGAAGTAGGCCAGTCGCTGAGGGCAACAAGCATCCAGACGGTAGTGTCTGATGAAGAGGAGACGGGGAGTCCCACCGTGGCCGCACGAAAATACTCCTCCAAGGATCCACCCGCTGAGGTCGTCCCAGGCAGCAGAAGTGGCCAACGCTATCTAGGTGTAGAGTGGCGCGCTGTCAGACACTTGGGGAACCAGTAAGGGCCGCACTTTGTAGTCCTGCTCAATGCAAGACCTGAGCCGCACCTGCTAACAGTAGCAAGAGGCCTTGGTGCCCCAAAGTAGAAAGGGAAGAAGGAAACCACAATGGCTTGCCACTTCCGAAGGAGAAGTGGCATTAACTAGTATATTCTAAAGCCCTTCTTACATCTAGATGTGCCACTGCACATCCTGTTCATGGTAGGCGAGAGAAGGAACAGAAGACACGCAAACAATGTCCTGGGGACCTGTGAAACCACGTGTTAACCTTCAGAATTATAATGAGGAGGTCCAGACGAAGAACAAAACCCATCATCGTGTAAAGGCAACAAGGTCCTGTCTAGATGGACATAGAGCGACACACGCTCGGAAACCCCCCTCTGCAGAAGTGATGGAACAGGAAACTACTCAGATTCAGGAATGAGAGACGACACTGTTCTATAGGGTTCAAAGGGGGGCTTATGTAAGGGAACTTAAAGGACCTAGTGAAGACCCATGGAAGGATACCTGTGAACCAGCCGGGCGAGGGTGCAGGTGTGGAAGCCCTATTACAAAACCTCTGAGACTGAAGTGTTGAATGGGATAGGAAAGGAAGCAAACTCCATAAAAGGACTCGAGGAAGAGGGCTGCAAGCCATGCCGAATGGTGTTGGGGGCAACCTTTACTCCAAGGCCTCAATGCATGAACAGGAAGCTCAACGAACACTTTCTGCCTAACTGGAGCTGAAGCAGAGAAGACCCTCCCTGAGCAACCATCGGAAAAATCCTATCACAGGACCTGGCATCAACTGAATCGCCTTAGATGAAGTTTTGCAGAAGCCCATGAGATAGTGAGAGATGACCCTCTTCTGGAAGTTCAGCCTCTCTAGCCACATGCTGCTTCAAGTGCCAACATGGTCAAGCTTGTAAACCACTGGGGCTTGGGTGGAAGCAAGGACCCCCTGCGTGAAGGAAATTAGATGGGGCAGGCATCCTCCAAGGAGAACCACCGTAGGATGAGTTACCAGGTCTGCAAACCAAGGGCCTCCTTGGTGCAAGAGGGTACCAGGGGGAGGAAGACTCCGCACGTATTCCTCCAACATCTTACCAAATTACTGCATGGAATGATAGGAAGCAGGGCGCAAGGTAAGGCAGACGCCTTGGCCATGCCAGGGACGAGCCAAAGAGCTTGGTACCCTTCACACTCCCTTCGGCAAAGGAAAGCTAAGAATGAAAGTAATCTGGTGACTTGGACGTTTTGAGGAGTGGAGAAAAGATCCTACCTCCAGTGTTTTCCGAATCTGAGGAAAGAATCCTGAATAGGAGATGGAGCGGGATGGACCCATTCTGGCCTGCGTCAAGGCCCCTAGGCTGTTCTGAGCCAGTCAGTGCGTGAATTGTTGACGGCCCTGGAGATATGTGTCACACCAGAGATTGATCTAGACTGTTGCATTTCTTTGCTCGCATTAACACCCAGCTAGTAGAACCTTCTCTCATGAGGCTTGTGGACTGCGTCTCCCCTTGCGGCTGACCGATGACCGTCTTGGCAGCCAGTGTTTCCCGTACAGGACTAGAATGGACGAGCATGACGTCACTGAATTTTCCTGAAATGCTGTTGAGAGGCAGAAAAATGAAGCTCTGATGCAATAGCCGAATTTAAATGGGAGAAGCGTCTAGTTCCACATTCTAGGACCAAAAGCCCTGAGCTATACTGGCCCTAGCATATGGGAACCCCAACCACAGGAGTGATGCACCAGCGGTATCACTAGCTGTCTGGGTCGACAAGGCAGTCCTGTCCAGATAAGATGGGGAATGTGCCAACCTATATTGAGAGATCTCCCAGGATTTGTGCAGGAGATGGACCATTGATGGATGAGTGGCTGGTTCTCTCGGTTCGAGTGAGGGAAAGGACAGGAACCGATTAGGGGTCTGGGAAGGAGGCGAGCCCAATGGGACGATGCCAATACAGGGAAACCATCTTCCCCAGAGAGTTTTAGACAGCCAGCGCACAAGTGGACTATTTGATAGTTGACTAGGATCTGGCTATGATACTCATTGCAAGGTTCTTTCCCACGAGTCTGGCGAACAGAAAACTATGGCACGAATGATCATTCAATGACTGGCTCCCAAGATGTATACAGATTTGGTGTGGCTAGAGAGAAGCTGGCCTCTTTTTGGTGTTGAATATTACGAGACAAATCCGTCGGCTCTGGAGAGCAATGACCTGAGGGGTAAATTGGTTGCAGATATCCAGATGGGCCACACAAAGATGGAAGTGGAAAGAATCAAAAATGTCATCCAAGCACATGATTGGCAGGCCAACACTGGCAAGAATGCAGCAAAGAAGCTCACCACTGCGTGTCAGCGAACCTTTGTGAAAGACCCTTGAGCCATGTAGCGGACCCCGAGCCACAAGTGTCGTACTATACTGGTCATGGGTATTCTGAATAACAAGAATGTGGAGAAGAACTGGATGAGGCTAAAATTGGAGTGGGAGGTGTAAGCCTCAGTTGAGATCGAATGGAAAGAGAGGAAATGTCGCCTCAGACTCACCGGATGCTCTCTAAATAGAATGAAGAGCTCTGCATCTTTAAATCCGCTTTATTTTACAAATGGTTGAGAAATTCTCGTAGAATCAGGATGGCTCGCCAACCCCACTGAGGCTGGTTGGAAATGATGAAAAGGACGAGAGTAAGTCCGCATGTCCCCATTAGAGACGGGGAACACGTTGGAATAGCCCATTGGTTTCAAGAAGCGGTGCTGAATGGCCCTGATTCATGGAGAGGCCTTGCCTGCGATAATTGTCCACTAAGACACGACTGGAACAGATCAAAATTTTTGTGGTGTTGAATATTCGTAATGAATCCTGCCTAACTCTAGGAGCTAGAGCATGCCCTAGTCGTGTATGACCTCCGACCATTGTTGACAAGTATAACCACAGGTAACCTCTGATGGGTGTGGAAACGAGGCTCTATGCTAGAGCAGATGGAAGGAATGACCGCCTCCCCACCAAATAATAACTCTAGCTAATGTTTTACTGCAGTAGAAGTGTTTGCCTGGCTATATCTTCCGGCACTTTCGGTGCTTTAGGAGCTACGGCCCTCTATAGACGGGGAAATGTCTGAATAGAGGGTCATCCGCTCGAGAGACTCGATAGAAGGAGGTAGCAGGTAAGGAGCGCAGGGCGATAGTGGGCTTTCTTGCCCGAGGATAGAGAGAGTGTTTACGTGTTATTCTCTGGTTTCGATGGAATAAAGCTCCAAGACCGCCCAATAGTTGCGGGGCACAGGAAAGCTTATCGCTGACTGCACAAGGCTAACTGTCCATTGCATTGGTCCAGCGTATGACTTGGCCCTCCGTGCCAAATTTGTGGAGCCGAAGAAATAGTTCTTGCTGTACAGAAAATCGCAGTGGCTACTGGATGCAAATTGGTTGCGGAATTGCAGAGGCGGCATCCCGCAATGAATTCACAGTTGCGCTGAATAATCTAGTTAACTATGCTCTGTATATGATAGGTTAAAGCAAGGTAATCTTGTTTGGAGTTGCGCAGCCAGGCCTGAATGGATGTCCCCGGAGACAAAGGGATGCTGTGCTGTGTGAAACGCCAAAGCGCAGCGCGAAGTCTCCTGGGTCTGCTAGAATTTCGTGGCTTGAGGATGGGTGCGTTCAGGAGCATATCACGTGGTTTCAGGAGTATCTTCTGGCTCCCGGAGCGCTCATTAAGATGAGCGAACCCGAGGCCAGAACTGGAATGTCAACAGAAGGGCACAGCCAGGCACTTGTCCAGGACTGCCGTACGGGACATGTGTAGAAGACACTTATCCAGAGATAAGATGGCGAGGAGACTGCCAAGGAGGAACGCACTGTTCCTTAACCATGTCAACGGAACAAAATGGAAAAGGGCAAGAACCATCTGCGATTGCACAGTGGGACAGCTTGATAGAAGAGTGAATCCCTTGGCTAAGGGCTTTCCTTGTGGCTTGGCAGCTGCAACTTCCTCTGGCAAACAGTTTGCAAGTGATCACACGCGCCTTGCCTGAGTACATGGTCGAGAGAGGGTAGTTTGGAAGACTCAATGGCAGAAGATGTCCTGCTTTGGGAGACTAATCCTTCTTCCTCGAAACATTTTGGAACAAAATTCATCACTCTTCATACTCTGAATTGAGGAGCTACATGTGTTCAGAATGGTGAAGGCCTTCTTTCCTCATCAAGCTGCCCCGCCCATTCTGGTAGAGAAGAACAAGACCCTGAGGTCTGAGCCTGTGCTAAATCAAGGATGGGATGAGCAAGGTAACTTATAGATTGAGAAGGAGAAGGGCCTTGAACCATTCAAGGTTTGAAGAATTTGCTTGCAAGCCTTTCAGCCAATCCCTGCCTAATGGCTGATGAGATCTATATCTTGGAGTTCCTTTGGTCTGTGTTCAAAGGGTAGAACAAGCAGAAGGCCAAAGGCCTGCCTGCTCAGTGGGAGTGGCTTTAGGCTGAGATTTGAGGTGAGAGGTTCGAGGGCCTGGAGGAGAAGGAGGAAGCATAGGCACCAGAACCTGTTGGGAAATAAGCGGCCCAGATCTGCTTTAAATCCCTGAGGATCTCCTGACTGTACAGCAGAGCCTCAGGAGATCAGGGATGGAGAAGAGGGGGGGGGTGGCGGCGGGAAGGACAAGGCTGCATAGATAACTTGCTCCTCCCCTGGCAGGGGCTTGGTTGCGTGCGCCTCACGAGTATCACCATGAACACATGTTCGTAGTTGACTCCCTTTCTGTTGAAACTGCCTTCTCTAGTGCTGCAGTGCGTCTGCTTTCACATTCATGCCCGGTGAGGTGCTTCTTAGGAGCGAGAGCCTTAGCGTCTTGATTTTAGCAGCCACCTCCCTCTGGACTGTTTGGTGAATTAGTCACCACAGTCTTTTGGGTCCTTAGGGAAAGCTCTGCCAGAGCCTTATCTTGCTCCATTTGAAAAATAAAGGCTCTTGCGTTGGAAAGAAGCTGTTTAGAAATTTTTCTATTAAGCCCCTTAGGATATAAATGGCCCCCGGGCTTACAAAATGGCCACTCACCTTGTGGTGGAAGGCTTGATCCAAGATGGCCGCTGACTACAAGAAAACAGGCTCCAAGATTGAAGAATCACTCTTTAGGCTATACAGAGCCGCGAGAGAAGTCAGCAAGGGAAAAACACAGCAACCAGCTACATGATCAGCTGGCTTGTGCTCTTATCAGTTTGCCGATCATGTTTATGATCCCTCCAAACTGCAGGCGTGGGGGAGGTCTGCAGATGCTGCCCAGCTTGCCTGCACAGAGCTCTGTGACGCTGTTCCCAACATTGCAGGGCTCTCCTGAAAGAGCAGCTGCCCAGATCCCTGGGAGTTGCTTGAAGAGAGGAAAAAAGAACTGAAGATCGCTGGTGATTGCTATCTAACAGATAGTGACTGAAAGGAGCTGAGTCAAAAGCCAGGGTCTCTCCCGGGGGCTGGCTTTTATATCTTAGTACAGACTCAGCTATGACATCATAGGAAGAAGTCAACCCATCCTGGGCTCTCGATGCAGCATGAAGGAGAATTATCTTGAACTACAGTAAAATTGATCTTATTGCTTAATAACTTAACAATACATACTTTAGTAATCTACGCTTTCACTAATTTTTTAAACATTCAGAATGACTTTTTCTTCAACTTTTTTTTGCGAATATTTAGCACTTCAGTGTAATATTAGAACTGTACAATTAAACATACTGAATACCAGATCCATGAAACTTAAGGCCATTGCTTCTTGTGGAGCTGTTTGTTTCACATGCATTACACCATTATTTCCATGGAAAATAACATTACCAATCTCATATTAATAGCAATAGCATTCAGATTTACACACTTCATAGTGCTTTACAGCACTCTCTAAGTGGTTTATAGAGTCAGCATATTGCCTCCAACAATCTGGGTCCGCAAAAAGTGATCACACATTCCATAGTTCTAGGTCAGTGGTCACCAACTGGTGGGCCGGGGACCACTGGTGGTCCGTGAGAAAATTTTGGTGGTCCATAGAGAAATGTTCCCCAAAGCACTCCCCTCAAAGCAATTAATCCAGGCTGTGCAGGAACACAAGGCTGTACCTCCCACATGTCCTGCCCACCCGCTGGCCCCCATCTTTTGGCCGAGCACAAACCATACCTTGAATAGGGCCACGCAAGCTGGAACTGGAAGGTAAGACCAATGGCAGGGGAGGGAAATCCTCTCCGGATGGCTTGCTGACATTGGTGGGAAAGTCGGTCCCATATTCCAGAGCTGCAGTAGTCACAGGACTGGCCCTTTGGTCATCCTGGAGCAGCTCCTCCAGTCCATGCCAGGAAGGTGCACCCGGGTGGAGGAGCAGCTGCTCCGGGATGACCAAAGGGCCAGTCCTGTGACTACTGCAGCTCTGGAATATGGGACTGACTTTCCCACCAACATCAGCAAGCCACCGTCAGTCAAAATTCATATTAGTAGTCCGCAGGATTTAAAATTATGAGTTTAGTGGCCCCTGAGGTCCAAAAGATTGGTGACCCCTGCTCTAGGTAACTAATAACACAATAGTGCTGATGATCCAGAGAATACTTGCATCTACAAAACAATTCACTTTCACTGGATCAGAGCATGCATGAGAAACCTTATCAGCTTTTTCAAGAAGGGCTGTTGCAGCAAAAACATCAGAGAATCAAGATTATGAAATTTTATATGGCACAAGCTACCGAACTATCACCTTAATTTAGAACATGGACACCCATATGGAGAGGCTAACACTAAGATCAGATAAAATGAAATGTATTATTACAATTATGATAAGGTTATATTCCTAAATAGGTACAAGGCAATACATTCCAGTGAACATCTTGAAACTTACTGCTGGCTATACTTGTACAAGATTGTATGGAGTATGTCACAAGATAATGCTAAAGATGTGGCATTTGAAAAGAAAGGTTATGCTGATTTCAAGGGAAGATTGTTGGATGTATGGAAACTGAGTTAAATTTCAAAGTTCTATGCTAAAGCTTTCAAAATAGCTTGTATAAAGTGATATTTCATAAAGTTCAGGCAGATTGCACAGTGACTTTGTATAATAATATATACTATATGTCTACATTACTGTAATCTTCATCCTATTTCTACATATTTCTGGCATTCACTGACCCTTATCCTTGACATCAGTGCACTATGGATTGTATATACAGTGTATTTATCTGGACAGCCATTTTAAAATATTTTGGTCCTTAAAGTAGAAGACACCTTATGTTAAAGAGATGAACATAAATTATGTTTGAATTAGTCTTCTCTATTGTTTCGATTTTTATTATGTAGGATACCCAGAATCATTTGGAGTGGTATGTTTTTAAATCTATACAAATAAACAACAAAAATACTAACATTGATTGATCTATAGATGGAAGAGCAAATGATCTGCATAAAGTCACCAAATTTAATTCTTCTATTCTGATAAATTGAATCCAAAGAAGTAAACTCTCCTCTTTTTAGAACTGCAATATTAGATTGAACTTATGCACTCCATCATACCTTTATATGATCTTAGCTCCCCCCCCAATAATATTCTTATTTCTTCTGGATCTTTAGCATTGCATAGAAGTTGTGGTATGTGTGTAGGTGTATGTATGCATGCATACTGGCAGCTCCTTCCAGAAGTTGCATTATAATAGAAAAAAACTAGATGTAACATTACAGACATGCTATGAGATGTAATTGTTTTATTCTATACAATAAAGCAGACATATATATCCTATAATCACTACCCAATTTTAGAACTGAAAAATGATATTGTAGCTTATTGTCATTTCAAGGTATGTATACGTGCTTGCTTTTCCAACTAGGCTGTTCCAATAATTGTGGTTTTTTACTTGGTCAACCTTTGTTGCAACAATATTAAGTGAAGATTCCATATAATTTCTGAAGTTGATTACTAATAGAATCTGGCCCAATAAAGTTATCTTAGTTATTTTGTTTCTGTACATTACAGTCATTTATAAAATGCTCATGGTTTCTGTACAGGTTGCATGACAGAAGCTTTACATGTGCTTACGCTACAAAAACTAACATGAATGGAAACAGTAGACACCCCAGCTGTATGTTTTGGCATCCATGGCGAAAATGAGCAGAAAATCTAGCTGTTCCATATCAAGAAGTATTTTTACTAGTGCTAATGTGCCTTAAATACCTTGTTCCACAGATGAGTGGCCTGGCACCTGGTGCATGAGAAATAGCCAATTACTGTTCAGTGCCTCTAATTTTCTGATTCAATTAGCATGCTTCAGAGCTTTCCAGTTTAATTGCAAACTACTTCAGTTAGCTCTCTGATTAATCATTGCCCATCTGCAAGCCATCGGAAAACTTAGTGGAACAAATTTGTGTACTTTGGAATGCTGGGAGCTTAGCAAATCAAACTTGTTTTGGTATATAAAGCTTTAATTTTGTTTGCCCTTTTCAGCTGCACTTGTAAAAAGCTCTGTACTGATTAAACAGGAAATCCAGACAATAATATGCTACATTATGCATATAATTACTGTAAATACAGCCGAGACTGGAGAAACATCATTTAAGGTTAGGCACTAACATGTATGGAGTAGGAGGTCAAGACAACACATTTGGAATCAATTTCTTCTCATTATACAAGAAAATAAATATCATAAAAACAATCATGTGACACTTCTCAATATGTATACTTTTAGTGATGTTATTTTAAGCACATGTACAACCAAGACTAACAAATTTTAGATGGACTGCATCAAACATCTAAGTAGTTTATTAAGAGATTTTAGGGGCCAGGCCCCTAAGTTTTGCTTCGACCTTTTTGCAATAAACATACAATATCTGAAAGTAGTGTTATTGTCCATATGTACCAGATGCTGAAATGATTGGACCGGGCAAGAAACTTTTTCTTTCGACTCCAAAGAATATATCTTTTTAAAAACTGCTTCACTTATGCCATCACATGCCAGAAAAATAATGCTTAGGATCATTAATGCAGCTTACAGCCCGATATAGAAAAAGAGATACCATTAAGCTGGATTTAGAAAAGACCAGGGAACACAAAACATTACTTCTGATGCACCCTGAAAAATTGAGAAAGCCAAGGGATACAAAAAGGAAGTCAGTATGTGTTTCATTGATAATAGAAAAACCTTTTATTGGGTTGATCATGTTAAGCTGTGGAATGTCCTTAGAAAAATGGGAAACCCCAGAACATATTTTTGTCCTCATTTAACCTATACACAGGCCAAGAAGCCACAGTATAGGCAGAACAAGACTAAGCAGACTAGCTCCAGGTTGTCAAAGAAGTGAAATCATCTATTTCCAACTTACCGAAAGTAATCTTTCCTCATTTATTCAATTTATATCGTGAATTAGAGGCAATTGGATCGGAAGGAGGTGAGTGTGTTTTTACAACTGGAGAAAAGAATATCAATGATCTGTGCTATGCTGATGGTGCTATTTTGATGGCCAAAAATGAGAAGGATTTGCATGGTCTAGTAATAAAAGACAAGGAGTACAGTGAAAAAAATGGGATTTAAATTAAATACAGACAACACCAAATCAGTGACAACAGGTACAACAATTAGTGTTAGAACTGATAATGAAGTTAGTCAAGTGGTAGATAGCTTTTGTGCTTTAGGACCAGCCATCAACAGTAATGGAACAAGTAGTTAAGAAGCATGTTAACAAGCTAGCATTTGGTAAAGGCCTTGGGAAAAACTATTCAAGTACCATGATGTGTTGATACCAACAAAAATCAAAGAGCAAGCAGTTTCTGTGTTAAAAAAATGGAATTAAAAAATGACACTGAAGATGCAAGTCAGGGAAGGGTATTGGTGTTTTTGAACTTTGGTGTTAGAGAAGATTCCTGGGAATATTGTGGAAGAGCCAACTAAACAAACAGATTGTCAAACAAATTATCCCAGAGTTTTCAAGGTACAAATTACCAAGCTCAAATGATCCTACTTTGGACACATTACACGAAAACCTAGCTCTCTGAAGAAGACTGTAATGCTAGGAAAGATGTAATGAAAGAAAAAGGGATGCCCAGCAGCAAGGTGGATAGCTTCAGTTACAGTAGTAATGAGTGTACCTGAAAGACCAGGTTAGAACAGAACAGCATGGAGAAAATTTATGTGGTTGCTAATGGTCAACATGAATTTGGGGTTACATCATCAATCAACCAATTACTTATCCCAGCTTCTATGATTGCACGTGTGTATATCTGATTTCCCAGTTTTGAGATTTAAGAATATTTCAAAATATCACAATGAGACAGTGCTTTTAGACCAAATTCTTCAAAAGAATTAGCATTAGAAAAATCCAACTTGTCAATAACTTGGAAAGTGAAAGGGATAATGTGCTTTCCTTATTTCTTGCCAAAGTGTCCCTGTACAATCACATCTCTCTCCTGTGCTACGAGATTCAATAACTGTTAAGCGAACTAACTTCTTAAACCAATGTTTCTTTCAGTACACAGATTTTAGCTAGACCTTTCCACCAGTGCCAATCAGGAAAAGCTCTAGCAAGTGTATGATCTATTATCAGCATATTTGATCTTGCCTTGTCTGAACTTCCTCTATTATTTTGCTTGTCTTGAGTTGAGTCCTACTTTGTTGGAGGAGAATTCGAAATATGGACATTAGCTGGATCACAATTTATACACTACCATACAACTATTTGTGGTATGCAAGGACAAACAAAAGGAGGAGGAGGAGTTTCAAAAATGGTTTTTATTGTTGTGGGTATAATAACAGACTCCTAAAAGCCTGTCAGAATTTTTCTCTATTACATTTTCTTTTCTTAACTTCTCTCTTAACAGACATCTCTTCCCAATGCCCACTATTCTTTCCATTACATTAGATATCCATCATTTGAAAGTACAAAATCATCTATTTCCAACTTACCGAAAGTAATCTAACTTATCTATGTATATATTTATGTGTTTAATAGAAACATATCTAAATTATCTTTTAGATTTAACAAGAGATCAAAATAAAGTGAAGTTAAAATAGTTTTTATATTAAAAAGCAATAAAACCCAAATAGATTGAAGATGTTTTCACATCTTCAATTTACTGAAAATGATCAGAAAGGAGGCTAATCTAATTTACTATAGGAAGATATTTTGCAATTGAATCACTTTTGGGATATTTGAGCCCTTTCAAAATATCCTGTAAAAGCTCATTTTTTCTATGAAATCATGCCTTTTGTTACTTGTATTCAAACATCTATTATTTAAACAGGAAAATACTCAGCAAAAAAACTATAATCCTGAAATATACCTTCTCCAATTTATCTTTGTTCTTGTAATTTTGCTCACTAGTCACTAGATCTACGGTAGCAACCTACTATTGTAAGGCAAAAAAAAAAATCTGATATCCAATCAATTGATGACTTTAATCTTAGAACAATTCAGAGAAGAATAATTGAAATAACAACAATAATAACAATAATAATCCAGAATTGAGAAGACAGCAACAGACAGTAAGTGCCACCTTTGCAAAGAAGCTAAAGAAACAGTGATCCACTTGGTAAACTGCTGCAAGATCGCACAGATTGACTACAAGTAGTGGCATGACAAAGTAGCAACAACGGTGCATTGGATGATATAGAAATACCATTTTCTGCAATCAAAAACTGATGGGACCATAAAATAGAGAAAGTAATAGAGTAAAAAGATAAAGGGCTCTTGGGCTTTAAAATTCAAACAGACAGGCACCTGCCACATAATACCTCAAACATGGCAACTGTCAATAAAAAAGATGAAAAAAATCTGGATAGTGGATATGGCAGTACTTGGAGACAGCAAAATAAAGAGCAAGACCTGAAGAAGATAATGTATAAAGACCTACAAATAAAAATAGAATGACTATGGCAAAAGAAAGCAAAGGTAGTACCAATAGTAATAGGTAGTAACCCACTCCTTGGGTGCAATCCCAAAATAACTGGAACACCACTTGAATACCATTGACATTAACAAAAACCTATCAGTCAAATGCTGTCAGAAAATTAGGATCATATACTGTAAACAGTTGATTTCATTTCATATTTTAAGCTTGCATTAAAGAGCCTTATGCAAAAAAATCATACACATTTTAATACCGTAGGATATAAAGGTAATTTAATCATTATTATTTAATGATGCTAAGATTGAAGCCTATGAATATTTAGTTAAGACTTAGTGGTAAAACCCACTTAATACAGCTGAATTTATATCTGATTAAATGAGCATAACATTTTTTCTCTTTTCCCATTCTCATGTTTCTTTGGGTTAAATGTTATATTGTATAAAATGTAATATAAAATCAAAACAAAATTATTTGTTGCATTTCTAAAATTCAATAGAAATAGATATATCTTGAAGTTTGTCTTGGAGTTTGTCGAGTCATTAATACTCAATCATAAGAATTAGAACACAGAATAATAGGATTGGAGGGACCCTGAAGGTCTTCTAGTCCAAATCCCAACCTATGGCAGATGATCCTACATCATTCTGGACCTTCTTTCGGTTAGATTGGATGGAAACATTTGATCATAGATAGAATAACAGAAAAGAATAAGGTTCAGAACAATTTTGCTTCTATGATTGTCACTAAGTATGATTCTATGATGATCTTCTATGATTAGTCACATATTAATCACATACATATTACCAAAACACTGTGGGAAAATTAATTTTGAACCACTCCAAAGCTGTACAAATGGAAAATAATAATTTGAAAGAAAAATATCCTGACCTTTAAAAAAAAAAATAGGAGGAGCTTTTAGTGTTAAGAAAGTATTTGTTGATATGGTTACCTATGAGCAGCCCAAGAAATGAACAAATAGTGACTTTATTATTCACAAAATAAGATTAACTGCAACTGGTCGTTATATTTAAGCCACCAATAAAATGAAAGGTCTCATACTGATACAACCTTTAATGTATCTAGTTGCCTTATATTTTCATTTTGCTCTAATAACTTACCCACAGTTTTTATATTTTTAAGTTAAAAACATCAGCCTGAAATTGTTTTAATATTTAAGTGACAGCCAAACCAGATGTCATAGTCATCTATTTTTAATCAATATCCTTAGAATTGAAAAACAACCATATTTTTCTTTATAAAAAGGATTCATGGATCATGTTCTACATCTGGACCCATAGTACAAAGAAGGAATTGGTTTATTCTCTACATTTAATCAGAAAACTATTAGCAACAGTTCAATATTTATGAATATTATGAATAGTCCCTAGACAGAAGAGAAATGTATACCAATGTGTTCATATATTTTATATAATATTTTGCATTGTTATAATGAGTTATTGACTTACACCAGGTTTAAGGGACTAAGGTAGTAATCCATAATAGCTCTGTGATTCATGTTTATTGTATATGCTAAGGTTCATTCACCCCAAGCAATTTAGTCAATAACCAATTTTTATATATCTCCTTCAAAATTCCAAACTAAAAATCTCTGCTCTCTTAAAAAAATATTTTAGAAACAGACTAACATTTCCCATAGAAATCAATATGGGTGTGTTCTATTATCCGAAAATTTGAAGCACTACAGTGCAGACATATTAAAAATATTGATTTCACAAGCTACTCAAGTTTTGATTGACTTTAATGTTTGTAAGCAGCAATAACAGAATTTCAATGAGTGAAACAAAGTTTTGATTAAAATTATAGATCGTTTAAAAAACAGACTGGTTTTCTATTTAAAGTATATTAGATATTTTGTCACAGAGCAGTAGTAAGTATATATCTCACAAATAACTTAATTCATTGCATTATATACAGTATAATCAACTTTCAATATTATAACATTTCTTTACCACTTCCAACAAGGTCAAAATTTCATTCTTGTCTTGCTTGTTTGTTATGCTTCTTTGACTTTAATTTCAGAAATGTTAATTATTTAATCCCATCACTAAGCCTTAAACTCAATTTAAACTCAAGAAAATTTGTTTAAATTTTCCAACTAATCCCACATATTTTAAAGAGTTTTATATTTTCTGTTTCATGTCTCTTCTTTGTAAAATTATAAATCCACCAAAATGTCATGGAAGGGAACTTTTGTGCAATAGACTGCTATTTATGGTAAAGATTTTTTTTTTAAAAATAATTATTTTTATGTTCTTCCTACATTGAAAATAAAAGGATAAAGTTCTAAAAACTGAGCTACTTCAACAGTTCTTAGTATAGATTTATAGCCAAAGATTTAAACCTTCACTTAACCCAAAAAGACCCTTTAAATATTTTTAGAATGATAAATTTAGAATTCTTTCTAGAAGGCATTGATAACCTCTACTAAAGAATTATGAATAGCCTAATGAATTGTTCAAAGTTCAAGGGCTTGAGCTTTTTTTGAACTGCAGTCTTTCATCAGATTCATGATTATTTTTGTAAGCAAACACATATTTTGCTATGTGTAAGCAAACACATAGGCCTATTACCCAAAATAAAATGATGAAACACTACTTCTAACAAAACCAATTTCATGTGCCTTAATATATTTGCCTAATATCTTGGGCAATGATACTTCATCCAATTAGCCTTTAGTGGTGAATTACAAATAGTCACTTATACCCAGCCTACAACAGCTAGATCATATAACCCAGAAACCTGAAGACTAGACACGCAGCAAATCTAAACACTGTTGGTATGTTTGGTAAGCTTTCATTAATTTCTCTTTGTCCAGTGCAACATGGGCCACCTTTCACCATTTTTTTCTACACTTTAATAGAACAAACAGCCAGGCTTTTTGTAAAGGAATAAAGAGACGTAAGTGTGACATCATCAATGCCAATTTCCAAAAGCCAGTGAAGCTTTAAAATAGATATCCTTGAACTTCAGAGAGGAACTGCACTGAACACTTAAACATTTTAATACTCACATAGCTTATATTGTGAACGGATATTTCATTACAGCTTATTAATGTCAAGGTAATATTTATTTTATTGTCAACTATTTTATTTATGGTTAATTATATGTTCTCCCTGAATTTCATTTTGCTTTTTATTCTATCTTTGATAACATTTGCTATTGAAATAAGCTTGACAAATACCTGGCACATTAGATCAGAAATTCTGCATGTTTTTTTTTAAATTAAAAATTAGTTTTGCAAGTGATTTATGAAAATGACGTTTAGTAAAATAATAAAGACAAATCAGAAGACAAATTCCAGTTTAATTTTTAATAAATTAGATTTGAATTTTTAAAATAAATTATACCACAATGATATCTCCATTAAAGTTTTAGAGGCCAAAATCAGAAATAATTTCTACAATTGACAATATTTACATTTATTGAACCGAATATTAAAAGGAATAAAAATAATAAATTTGCAGATAATCTGTTCATATACCATTTTATAGAAACATACTCTTTCATCAGAAGAGTAAAAATGTTGTTTAACATTGTTAATTGAAAGTATCATAAAATTTAAATTTGCTTTTCAGGTTTTCTCTTTACAGTGTGTTAAACAATCACATGCTACATACTTTTAAGACAGTACCGTTATAAATTGGAGAAAGAGGATGGTATATTATACACATATATGCATCCTATATATGCACTAATAAATTCCACAATACATTGCCTTTAATTGGATAAATGGCCTCATATTAATATATACAATACTTACTGCAATCTGATAGACAAATATATCTGAAAATATAACCTATAACTTATACAGTATATAACTTTCAGAATTTATCATACCTTACAAAATTGACTACAAATTTCCATCCTATGTATAGCACAGTATTATGAGCTCCTTTTATATATATTTTACGACAGTATGCAATCTATTCCATAAGCTAAATAAATTTTGAATATTTCTTGCTTTTAAAAAAATTACAGAACCTCAAATGATTTCATTGCCAAAAACAGAGGTTTATTTATTTCACTAGTTAAGATGCTTCCTTTCATTTGGAACAAAGACTATTTAAGGTAATAAATGAAATAAAAAGATATTAAAAATGTAATAATAAATATAAACTCAGAAATAAAAGTCCCATGGATACAGTACAATGTAACACCAAAAATATCAATAAAACAGCAGCGTACTAAGATATATTAATTGAAATCAATTTGATGCAAGTTTATTTTTCAAGCCAATCAAAGAAGCCAACCAAGCATACCTTTAGTGTGAGCATAAAAGACTTCTGGGGTGTTACTGAGAATCAACAACCTAGCTGACAAAGTAATGCTTCTGATACTTATCTTAAAAAACAAGCAGTTCTGTGAATACATATAATTCTTCAAAATGCTTGGCATCAAATAACTTTACATGTTTCATGCTTTGAGTTCTGGAACTGTCCTGGTACTTTATACAACTAGTACATACAAGCTATTACTACAATAAGCACACAAACTGCTGTATTTTGCAACAGTTGGAATTCCTTAAGTATTTTCAAAGACCTATATAGAATACCTTTTAAAATTTTAATCTAAATATAAGCAGCATAAGTATGATAATATCCAGATCTGTTTTTTTCGAGAATGGATTAAAGCTTGTATACACTAAAGTGGAAAAATATGTCCCATCACTACCTGCCCTTTTACAGGCTATAATGAGTCAAAAGAACTTCCAAGGTACAAATGTGACCTTTTATATAGAGTGTAACTACATTCAGAACTGACTGCACCTGCCTATCCAGATTACTTAGTGTTTCTGCCTGCAGCCCCTCTTTGCTGTGTGGCTTAAGCCATGGCTTCTCTGCACCATCAGTCTCCATACATTATTTAAAATTTCCTCAGCTTCTTGAAAATGTAGTCAACAGGCCTGCACATACTTCAAAATATATGTTGGAAGACTGCATAGTGCTTGATATATATCTATTGGTACATAAGTTGGCATTTTATCTCCAAAATACAGTGCAAATTGATCACCTTCAAATAGACTTAAATGCTGTTTCAAGTAGAGCCTTACCATTTGAAATAGCTCCACTGGGTTATAATATGTAGATGCACACACACAAAAAATAAGAAATAACATAATTTCCCCTCCATTAATTCTTACTTATAAGTCTTCTACTACTTACCCTCAAGTAATTAACACAGTTGTTTCATTTCCTTCAGTCTTTAGAATCTGAGAATATGGTATAAGGCTACTACATAGGGAGTACTTGGGTTATAACCATTCATTCAGCAGCTGTTCAAAGTTAAGGTGGCACTGAAAAATGCTATTAACGACAGGTCCTTTGGGTTTTAGCTATTGCAGTGTGCCCATGGTCATGTAACTGTATTGATATTGTAGCAAGCTACAGTCATATGATCATGATTTCCAATGTTTCCTACTGGCTTCCCACAAGCAAAGTCAGTGACCATGTGATATCATCTGGCATGGTTCTTGTTTAATAAAGTAGCCAGGACAGCCATAACTGCTAATGAACACAATCATTTGACATTGTATTTTATGACCAGATTGCTTAGTGACAATAATTCTGGTCCCAATTGCCATCATAACCTGAGGACCACTTATACTGTTTATAAACAGTTTGAAAGCCATTTATTTTAATTATTCTTATGGTGATCTCTTCTGGATTTGGCAAGACTAGCCTGTAGATGAGATAGTTGGATTACTGATGTATTGGTCTATGGAATGGTACTCATAAACCCTATGTCCATAATGTTTGGTGGTGGTGGTGAATGATTGGCAGACCTAACATATATTACTGAGATGTGGCTGAGCAAAGTCAGCAATATTACTCTCTTTGAATTCTATCTAGCAGACCTGTTCATACCCTCAAGGTCAGGAATAGGGAGAGCTGTAATATTGATTTATTGGGAGACCTTATCTGTGAAACAGGGTTCCTATAGTGGTAGGTTGTTAGTGCTTAGATATTAAGTTGGACCAGAGAAAAAAGCTCTGTCCAGCAGGGCTCCTCCATGGGCTTCTGGACTTGGTTGCTGGATTGGTGATGCAGATTCCTTGTCTTTTGATTTTGGCGACTTCAACCTCTATGTTACAGATGCAGGGTCAATTTTGGTTGGGACTGAGTCTTTTCTAACACAATTCTTGACATCTTTGTGCCTCCAGTCCTCCAAGGGGGAGGTAATTTCCTGAATTAATTATTTGGACTGTCTTCAATCAGGGTTCAGACTCAGAAATGAAATGTAGACAAGTACGGATTTAATAGATGTCAGACAGTACATGCATCCTAATCTTTTTAAGGTCTCCACAGCCTTTGATATTTGATTCTGGAATCCTTCTGGATACTTGCAGAAGTTGGAAAATAAGGGCACTATGTTGTAGTGGTTGTGCTCCTTCCTTGGTTGCTGGTTCCAGTCAATGCTGGTGGGATAAGAGATCATTCCAATGGCTACTCCTACATAGGGTGCCACAAGGACAAGTTCTCTTCACCTATTTGGACATTTACCTGAAATCATAGTGACATTTGGAGTTCACTAATATTGATAAATCATACTCAGATGTACACTACTGTCCCAAACCAGGCTGGTAATGCTGTCTTGTCAGTGCTTAGAGGTTGTAAAAATCTGTTTGGAAGAGAACAGGCTTAAACTGAATCCTGGTAAGATGAAATTATTTGTCTATTAGGTTTCCAGTGATTTGTTGGGATGGGAAGAGCAAGTGAACAGTTCCTACTAAAACTGCAGGTAGAGGTATGGCTGGTGAGGAGGGAGAGAGCTTTCACCAACTGCACAGGATCAAATCTGCTGCAAACTACTAGGAGAAGGCAAAACAAAACTGCATTTTTGCATTGAAACTGACCTGGCCAGTTCAATCTACTCCAGATAAATTATTAATAATTCTCTATTTTAGGGAATGAGGGCCCAAGTCCTGATGACTGCACTGTTCTTTGGGAAAGCCTCCTAATTGAATCTACCTCTCTTCTGACAACAGAGCCCTTTTGAAGGACATTTGGGCTTTATTCCATCTTTGGTTTGGTTGATTTAATTTTGTTATGTTTCTTATCTGTAAACAGTGAGATCCCTTAGGGGTTCAGCAGTATATAGATGTAAAATAACAATAATAATTTAATATAAACCATAAAAAGTCACAGTATCAAGGAATAAGTAGTAATATTTTATTTTAAGATTCTAAAGCCTTTTAGATTTGAGGTATGCAGAACTATGTGAATCTGAATCAGGACCAAAATACTGTGAATATAAAAGTTGAAATTATGTTTTACTTAATTGTACATTAAAAATTGGAATTATCTAGCTATTATACATAAAAACAGCTTCCAAGTAACATTTGGTTGCATAAATTCCAGAGTAAACTCAACATCAAGACATAAAATGTCTGGTAATTAAAAAAAAACTACTCACAGTGTAAAGCAAAGCTTTGTGTTATTAAAGCAGGTGGCTCTGACATCTGCAGTTACAAGTCAATTGAGAGTGTTAAGTTCTATCAAGAATTACTACTTTCAAGCATGGCTGGTGATTTTGGATAGCAGCACTTATGAAACCTTCAATCAGACTGTTCTATCACTACACATTTTCTAAAGCATCCCTGCTGTCAAAATTTGCAGGAGTTTAGAGAATCTGACCTTTAAGAAAGGTTAAAAATATTGAAGATTGCTTCTGAGCAATTCTATTGAATATTTTTGTTTCAAATAATAAAAATAATTGTTACAATGCATAGCTGGCCCACAATGGAAATAATCTTTATGGTTATTTGCTGAACAACAATTGTATAAAAGCAGCCTAAATTATTAATCTTGTCATATGAATGATATGAGAATGACTGCAAATGTGAACATGCCAAGGAACAACCATGCTGAATCCAGTGAGATATATAATTAAAGAACAACCTAAGTATACTGTGAAAAATAAAGCATTTATACTGTATAAAATTTCAGATTTGAAATTTAGCCTATTTTTTAGGACGCCATGCCATTGGGAAGGTCTCTAACTTTGCCATATCAGAATGGCAAACATATAGAAAGTCAAATCAATTATTGGGAAAATAATATTAATAAATATTAAATGATATTTGATCTAAATATCTGAAAATACACATTTTTAAAAATTGTTTCTAGACTTGTAGGGAAGGTATATTTGTTTTTCGATTTCTCCTCTGAACTTTGAATAAGCTGCCCAAAATAAAACATTTTCTTCAACTCATGTTTGTAATTTTCTTTATTCATTGGCTTGATAAATGAAAAAGACAGCCATCAATGGAACTATGTATATAAGAGTTTCTTGGCATTTTTAAACCTTTATTTCTTGTCTGTTTTGTATGAAAAAAGAGAAGTGGCAGGTCTGGAAAAAAATTATTTTTTAGCTTTTCCTGAACAGCTTATACCAAAACCTCTTAGATTTAAGTATGGTTACTATTCTGGAGGACTGTTTGGAAGTCCTAAAAAAAGCTAAGTTTTGGCTTGCCTATGCTCATTTGATAGGGAAAATTTATTTTTCCCACCATAGCTTTTTAATAGCTTTTTAAAAGCCTTTCTTTTAAAAAAGATTTCTTTAAACACTCAATGAAGAAATTGTAGACATATAAAACAACATAAGTACAAGAAATATCAAAAGGCAGAAAACATCATCATTACTTCTAATGCATCACTGAAGAACTCAAGGGTTTACTTATCACGAGCTTGGATTGTGGTCTCATCCATACTTCGCTTCAAAAACCTGATAATACCACTAGTCACTAGACTGATTATTGGACTGCAAAGGAGATGTCTGCTAATTTGGTTGTTGGCAGACATTTTATGAAGCCATCTGTTTCATACTTGAAATAATAGGGTCTGTTGTAAAAATGTCTTCCAAACAGAGAGGGCAAAAATAGACCACTCATTGAAGTCTACTGCTTATAGGAGATATCTCATCTCTTCAGCTTGACAAGGTTCTCCTTGTACACCTCTGGCTTTACAGCAATAAAATCCTAAATACAATGTTTTCTGATTATCTCCTTCTAGTTTCTATTATGCTGTTCATGACTTTGGAGAGAACAAGAAGTGGTTGGGGTGGTTGAGGAAGGATAGCTCTGGTTGGTTGATATATTCAGCTATTGGTTGGCTAGGTTGATCTGTAACTATGTTCCTACTAAGTATTAAATTAATGAATCCCAAACAAAGCTAAATATATTTCCATTATTATATGGAATTGACAAATAGTAACAAATAGACACTGCATGGGACATATTGGAGTGGAGCATGCCTAGGCTGTGGAATACTTGACATAATTTAACATCCACTCACCTTATCATGTGTTCTTGGGATCAATGAAATTTGAACGTTACAACAGGAAAGCATATGCGGTGTTCCATGACTCATTATCATAGTGAATAAAATTTTATTAACTAAGTAATTGATACATTACTCTGACTGTTAGCTAATTCTGCTATAAGAAATAACAGCATTAAATCTTTTTAATTAGGTTCTATGAAAAATAACCTGCACACAAAGAGGTAGTGAAAATGATATCCTATGGTCTATTGTAAGAAAACCACATTTGAACTCACATCTCAAGAAATGTGGGGAAACGAAAAAATATAATAAAAGCAGTCCAACACAGTACTACTAAAAAAGAAAAACAAGAAATCCAAGAAGAAACCAGGATAGTTGCACAAAGATGTCTCTGATAAATTGAAAAATAAAAAGGATAATTACAAAAAAATGGAAAGAGGGATATATAACTAAGACAGAATATCAGCAGATAGCCAGAATCTGCAAAAATGAAGTCAGGAAAGCAAAGAATCAGAATAAACAAAAACTTGCAACAAAAGTCAAATATAATTTTTAAAAAAGTTTCTTTCAAGATATAAATAACAAGAAAAAAAATCAAGGAAACAGTTGCTGCATAAATAGAGAAAATGGCAAGAAAGTAATAGGCAGTACAGAGAAACTAGAGTTGCTTAGCCCATTCTTTGCATCAGTCTTCACACAAAAAGAAACTGTAGACCAATCTACCAAAACCATTAACTGTAAAAAACAGCCTACAAATAAAAATTAAAATAAGCAAGAAAATGGTAAGAGAACACCTGTCTATCTTGATGAATATAAATCACTGGGACCTCACAGATTACATCCCAGAGTTCTGAAGGAGCTGGCAGATGCTAGGACCATTGTACCATACAGTGGAACCTTCTGACCACAACCAAATCAGGTGCCAACCAAAAATCCGCTAAAAGTTTCACTCTGGTCACGAACAGATCCTCAGGTGGCGATCAAATACAGCCACGGCAATTTTCCTTGCTGCAGCAGTTTTCCCTTCCGCACCATTTTTCTCTCCACACAAGCGCAGTCAGTGTTGCTTCCAGTCATGACCAAATTGGGTTGTGACCAAAGTTCTGGAATGGATTATGGTCTTGACCCAAGGTTCCACTGTATCTTTAAAAAAGTGTTCCTGGAGCACTGGGAACTACCAGAGGAAGTGGAAAAGAGCTGATGTGATTCCCATGTTCAGAAAAAAAAAAAAAAAAAAANAAAAAAAAAAAAAAAAACCAGACACAAGAAATTATAGACCAATCAGCCTAACATCAGTACCTGGAAAGTTCCTGGAAAATAATAATAAAAAACCAGATCTGTAAACATCTAGAACCAAGTAAAGTTATAACTAGAAATCAGCATAGGTTTATTAAAAACAGATCATTGCCAAACCAACCTTATTTCATTCTTTGATGAAGTGACTAAATGAGTAGATGAGTGAAATGCTGTGGACTTAGACTTCAGCAAGGCATTAGACTAAGTAGACCACAACCTATCTAGGGATAGACAGCATCACTACCAGATAGATTTGTAACTGGCTGACAAACCATATTCAACAAGTAGTACTTAATAGTACTACATCTACATGGAGGAAAGTAAGCTGTAGGATAATACAAAGTTCCATCTTAGGCCAAGTATTCTTCAATAGTTTCACAAATGACTTAGATGAGGGAATAGAAGGGAAACCCATCAAATTTGCAGATGACATTAAGATGGCAGGAATAGCCAATACCCCAGAAGACAAGTTAAGGATCCAAAAGCATCTTGACAGACTTGAACAATGGGCTGTATCCACCAACATTTTCACAACAAATTTAATGTGGAGAAAACAAAGTTTTACACCTAGATAGGAAAAATCAAAGGTACAAGTACAGATTAGATGAAACTGGCTCAAAAACAGTAAATGTGACAGAGACTTTGTGGTCCTATTGGATGTTCAGTTAAATATCAACCAGCAATGTGGAGCAACAACCAAAAAAATCTAACACAGTCCTTGGTTGGATAAACTGAGGCATAAAATAAAAATCATGTGAATTATTAGTACCACTTTATAAATCTTTAGTAAGACTACACCTAGAAAACTGCATCCAGTTTTAGTCACATTACAAAAAGTATGTTGAGACTTTGAAAAAAGTTCAAAAAAGAGCAACTAAGATAATTAAAAGCTTGTAGACAAAAACATGTGAAAAGGGGTTGCAGGAATTGGGTAAACCTAGTCTAGAGAAAAGAAGGACCAGAGGTGACATGATAGTGGTATTCCAGGATTTATGGGGCTGCTGCAAGGAAGAGGGGTCAACTTATTTTCCAAAGAACAAGAAGGCAAGACATGAAACAATGGATAGAAACTAATCAAGGAGAGAAGTAAACTGGAATTGAAAATTTCCTAACAGTGAGAACAATTAACCAATGGAACAGCTTGCCTTGTGGGTGCCTGAAATGGTATAGGCCAAGGTCTTTTGCTTGAGCGGTGGATTGGACTAGAAGACCTCCAAGACCCTTCCAACTCTATTCTGACCTTCTTTTAAAACCTTGATCTACTGTGAGCACTCTAGCAATAAAACATGACCACAATATTCAGGGGTGGGATTCTACCAGTTTGGACTGGTTCTATAGATCCGGTTGTTATGATTCTGTATGGGTCAGAGAACTGGCAAATTGTGCCCCTGCCTGGCCCTTCCCCTTTCCGTCTGCCTCTGCCCAGTCAGTCCTTATCGTGCATGTGCGACATTGCGCGCATGCTCAACATCGCTGACTGCATTCTCCTCACCCAGTCAGTCCTTAAGGTACTTCTTCCTTCTCACAATGATCAGCTGTTCCAATAATCAGCTGTGCTGGGATCCCCCTTGCTGTCTTACTGCTTTACCAGAAGGCTTCCCTGAGGCCCAGAAGGCCCTAAAACGGAGCATGGAGGGATGTTGTGTGTGTCCCTGGCTCTGTTTTTTGCCTTCCTGGGCCCCAGGGAAGCTTCCTGGGAGCAAAAACACCTATCCAGGAAGCTTCTCTGAGGCCCAGAAGGCCCAAAAATGGAGCACGGGGGGGGGGGG
>BHFT01068233.1:26316-70741 GCA_004320025.1 Laticauda laticaudata
GGGGGGGGGGGGGGTTGCACCTCCCAGGCTTCATTTTTTTGCATTCCTGGGCCCCAAGGAAGCCTCTGGGGGAAAAAACATCCTCCCAGGAGGCTTCTGAGGCCCAGGAGGCCTAAAAACAAAGCATGGGAGGAGCTGCACCCTCCCCAGGCTCAGTTTTTTGCTTTCCTGGGCCCCAGGGAAGCCTTTTGGGATAAAAAATGCCCTCCAAGGAGACTTTTCTGAGGCCAGAAGGCAAAAAATAAAGGGGAGGGTGTTCTATAAAAAAGAAGCTACGCCCACCCAGTCACATGGCCATGCTCACAGATCGTTGTTAAAAAAATTGAATTCCACCCCGGTTATATTTGTCTACTTGGGGGAGGAAGACCTGACAAATATAACTCATACCATCATAATCACATGTCTGGATTATTATAATACACTCTATATGAAGCTGATCTTGAAGAACACCCAGAAATTCAATTATTACAAAATATGGTGATTCATTTATTTGTTGACACTCATTACCAAAAACATTACACCTTTGTTCAAATTATACAATTCAAGCTGCTACTTATTACCTCTAAAGCTCTACATGGTTTGAACACTGAAATTCTTGTAGGAACACCATCTTTATTTGTAAAAACTACTAATAAACCCCTTAGAGTTGGGTGAGACACTATTAAGATTGGGTTGTGTTTTGTCTCAAAACTGTATTTTATCTCCTTGCAAGGATAGGTAGAAAGGTTTTGCTTTTACTGGAACACCTGTGATAAACACACAGGTGTTCTAAGTCCAAATTTATAAGGGAAAGATGTGTCAGGCAGAAAAGTTTGTTAATGCTATATGGTTCTGTATGTATTGTTTACATATCAAGATAACCAAAGGTGCTGAAGGAAATAAGAGTGGATCTAGGACAGAAATAGAAGAGGCCTAAATGAAGGAGGGATGTACAAAGGCAGCCCTGCCAACTCTCACGGTTCTGCCGTGAGTCTCACGATTTTTTGTCATTTCTCACGGTCTCACGACAAGGCTCCTCAATCTCACGCCGAATTTAAAACGCTTTTTTTTTTTTCAAATTTGGGTGTCAGCTTCTACGCGCATAAATCTGATTCTCACACAAACGACATGACCCACTTCTCAGATCACGCAATATCGATATTACCATACAGTCATATATACATACAGCACATTTCTTTTTACTCTGGGCGCCTCCATTTTGATTTTTCTACCACCGATATAACACACTCTGATTGGTTAGTTATTCAGTGACCGCTTACGAGTTCCAAACGCAAAGGAAAGCTTGCAGAGTACTTTGAATTTTGTGACCAAGAGTATCAGCAAGTGTTACCTGCCGTTAGCTTTCTTTGGAACGCTGTATTGAAAGAGCACTTAGAAGTTTCCAAGTCTGAAGTCTTACTTTCTGAGTGAAGGTTTTTCAGATGCAAGGTTTAACCGACTTAAGGATGCATTTTCGAATCCTCTCCTGGAACCAGTCCTTCTGTTCCATAATGCATCAATTCAGTTCTGTTGTTCACACAGTTCAACAAACTACTGCAGAGAAGTGAGCAACAGTCCATGTTCTGCAAACCTCTATGTTGACCCTGGCAAAAAGATTGCAAACCGCATTGTGAAGCCTGAAGTCCTTGTGAGTGCTAAACCTACAGATGTGATCTTAATGATGAGGAAATTTTTATTGAACATCAGAAACATTTATCTTGGTGGAACTACAAAGGCCACGCTCAACAAGCTCTTAATGAAGGTGACATAACAGAAACAAAATACAACAAATTCTTCTACGCTGCCCACTGCTATTTTAAAAGTTCACTTGCATATATTCTGGGAAAATTTCCATTGAGGGAAGAGTTGATTCAAAACGCAGTTTGGATAAACATACCCCAGCACCTTGAAGCAGAATGGCAAAATGTGGAGTACTTCTATGACAGGTTTGATGCATATTTCAGTGAAATTCCAGTAGATGCTCTTTTTGAAGAATTTTGTGACTACCGATCACTTACTGATAGTGACATTGGTGGGGATGCTTGGCAGGCAGCAAAAGTGGTTGATGCAATGGAAGGTGGTACTGAGGTATTTCATTATTGTGTTGACATTCTTTGGTGGTACATTGCACACATGAAACAGCCTGGTTCCTCAGCAAAGAAATTCCAGCACTTGACCAGAATTGCAGAAGCAGTACTTGTGATCCCACACAGTAATGCAGAAGAAGAGCACCTTTTCAGCATTGTTGGTAAGAACAAAACTACAGTCGTTCCTGTTTAGGCCTTGATGGTACCTTGTCTAACCTTTTTGGCCATGAAGTTGGCTTATCCAGAAGAAATGACACCTTGCTATAAGTTTCGTCCTAGTGATGACCTATTAGAATCATCAAAGAAAGCTGCATCTTCTTACAACAGGAAACAAAATAAACATTTAAATAAATTGTTAATGACTTCTCTCGATGGAAAAGGGATTTGTTTAATCTTGATTGGGAAAAAATAAAATCTCACTATTTTTTATAGAATATCCAGATTTTTTTCATGGGTCTCCAGATTTCCTTTATCAGGGTTGGCAGGTCTTTGTCATTTATGGTACTAGAATCTTATAGGTCTCAAACGTATAGAAGACTTGTTGGACTCACTGACTTGTGGACTTCAACTCCCAGGATTCCTGAACTAACATGACTGGAGGAGGAATTCTGGGAGTTGAAGTCCACAAGCCTTAAAGCTGTCAATTTTGAAGACCCCTGCCTTAGAAGTTTTGGAAGGGGACTAGGTCCTAAAGAGTTAAGATTAGATAATGGAGAAAAATAATTTAAGAAAGAAAAACTGCAAGTAGCAGATCAGAAAAGAATGATCCAGCTACTGGTATTTCAAAATCCCTTGGACAAAATTATTTTTCCCTACCTCCTCTTTAATTTAAAAAAGGGAGCAGAAAGAAAAAGTAAAAGTAAAGTTATCTAAAGAAGGATATGGCATAAATCCATGTTTTAAGTTTAGCAGCTATATTGACAGGACAGTAATTGAAACAATTAAAAAAACTTCAAGGAAGTTCTGCAAATAAATTTATATTAGATTGTTTGCACTTAAAACATGGTAACTTGAAAATAGATAACCATATGCATTGGAAGGATAAGCATAAAATATTTACTTTACTTGTAACATTGCAACAATAAACACCACTTTAATTGGAAGGAAAATATTGTATATATGGATGGATCAGTACTTGCCTCTTTTCCTCCAACATCTCTTTCCACAAGATATATATTATGGAAGTTCATAACTGCTATTTTTCTGTGAAATTGCCTAAACTCTGGAAAAGCCTGTGCTTCAAAGGACAACGACCTTCAGGAAACTATTAAAAATGAAGTTGTTCGAGAGGAATTATAGTGATTTATGATGCCAAGAATTATTGTAATTGTAATTGTGTTTTTAATGATTTATGGTAATTTATTTTAATTTTTTCCATAGATATTTCATTTTAACTTTGGTTATTGTGAACTATCAGGAATTTGAAGGCTGCAGTATTGTAGGTTAAAAAAAATCAAAGAAACAAAGAAAAAAAAACAGAAATTATAATTTACATAACCTAGGTACTTAGTTCAGAAATCTTAATCTGATAACATTAAGAAATAGAGCATACCTCTGCCACTAACTTGAAATTCTCAGATAATTTCACTTAATATAGATATTTAAAGGTACGTGAAAGTGGATGTTTGAGGAATCTATATTTCAAATGTTAGGGAGTAGCAGCATTTGAATCTGAGTTCTGCAACTGTTCAACATTTTTGGAACAGTTTTTTATAATTTATGCAGTTATAAAAATTATTTAATACAGATTATTAAAAATAATACCATTTTAATTAAAAAATAGCAATATTCCCAGTTTAAAATACGACAAAAAACATATTTTTTAAAAAAAATCTTTCATAAACCTTACTGATTCAGCTATCATATTGTATATAGAAATTTATTGTAGAGAATTGTATTATAAACATTTTGCTTTTATAATGAGGCAGCCTGGGAAAAAATCTTACTTTTGAAAAGGAGGAAAGAAAATCCCTTTAAAAAGTAAATGTACACCTTTTAAGATCTAACAATAACCTTTCAGGATTTTTGTTTTGTCTCATTTGTGAACAAGGAAAGAGATATACTTTATGCTAAACAAATATTTATTCATCCCAACTGCTGGGATGGCGCAGCAACTGACCTCCACGTGGTCCATCCTGGAAACGTTCGACGTTCGACGGCTAACGAGTTGCTTACTTTTCGGTCGGACAGACAGACCACAAGCAAGAAGAAGAAGAAGAATCCCAACTGCTCACTTGAAACGGCTAACTAGCAGACAGCAAGTATTTAGTACTTCAAATTTCCTTTACTGCTTTGGGCCTCCACTCTGCATGTAAGATTAGGATGTGAAATCCTCTAAATGAAGTAGGAGTGGTCATGACCAATAGGTCAACGCAGAATTGCCCTACTTCTGCCTTCTAAAGTCAGTGGCGGGGAACTAAGTGTGGCCAAACAAGGAGCTTAGTTGGACTCTGCCCAGGCTCAAAATTGCTGACTGTTGCCACATTCTTTCAATTTTAATAAAAGGCCTGGCTTAAACACTTGCTAGAGTGCCAGCTGCATTTACGAACTAAAAAAAGAATACAAGTGAAGCAAAGACATTTACTTAACATATGATCACTTCTTTCATTAGTAATTTTCTCTTCATTGCAACAAACGGCTGTAAATGGATTAATGGCACAGTTCCAGAAAACATGTCACAGATCTCTTCCAACTATATAAACTGCTCTATAAAACATACCAAAAGAAGCTCACTTGTTCCTAACTTCCTATTAAAGTATCTTTTATAAGACAAATTTCCTACCAAGAATAGAGTACCATTTCAACATATCTAATCATAAAAAACCCTCATAAAAGAATGTATTACTATTATATGCTGAATATCACCACAATAAAATATTTTTGGTACATTTTAAGTTTCCTGTTGTTTAAAAAGAATAAAGCTACTTGTCCATTAATATACATAAGTAAATGTACTGAAATAATAAATATGAGAGATTAAGTCAGAAAATATTTTATTAGTGTAATTACTTTAGTGAAGATGGCCACAAATCAAAACTCTAGAACCCTTAAATTGCCTGGTCTTATGCTGATCATAAAGATGTATTACTTGATTTTTCCTGTGACAAAGTTAACAATAAACAGTGCTTCTTGGAATATGCACAGATAGCCACAAAGAAAGTACTCTTTCTTCAACTTAAAAAAAGTTTTTCATTAAGGTTTTGAAATATAAATGTACTAAATTTAACTAATGCAGTAATTAAGTAGAATCTGCCTAATGAATGTGGAAATTCAACATTATCAGGAAATCAGGTGCATATTGTCCCAAACAATTGTTTTCTGCTAAGGGGAGTCTTCCTGCAGAATGCCTTGTTTTCAAAGGACAGGTTGGCTCTCTCTCTCTCTGATATTTAGGAAAGTTGTGAAGACCTGGCTATTTCAAAAGTCTTTTGCCAACTTGAAGGAATTAAATGATGCTGATCTTAAATTTAAGAGATAGTATTAGGAGTATAATCATTTTGTAGTTGTTATAATGCTTTATTATTATTGTATTTTTGATAATGTTGGTTATATTACCTGGTTTTTAGAGTTGCCACTTAGAGTTTTTTAGATTCAAGTGGCATAAAAGTCACAGCAGTAAATACTTTTTTTGAAAAGATGTATGAGACCATAAGATTCTTCTGCAGTTAACAAAGAAAAAAAAGGGACACACATGCTTGAAAATAATTTAGTACTTTAGATGTAATACAATCATTGTAACTCTCGGCTGTTCATTACAGTGGATAGATACTGTACTTCTGTGAGGTATGAATCAGTTCTTCTGAATCTTTTTGAAATATGCACACCTCTAAAAAAATGGCAACAAGTCAACAAGGATTACCGTAATTATGTTATAAGACTTATACAGAGTGGGTATAAGTTATTACTAAGGCTGTGCAATTCATTTAGCAGGGCTCTCTCTGGATTCTGCCCTAAAAAATCATAAAGCAGCTGCAGTTATTCAAAGGCTCATCAAAGATCCTTTAAAATCCTCCAGAGGTTGTCTAGGCATGCGTGTACATTCCAAAATGACACTTCTCTGGAATAGGCTTTTGAAAATAAGTTATGGAAAATTGCTAGGAGTTATGGTATGACATATTTTATTTAAGAATGTACAGATAAGAACAACATTAAATCCCAGTAGTGTTCAATTGCTTTTTCAAACTACTGATAGTTTCAACTATCCGTCTCAAGAATATTATAAAAGATTGTGCTGCAAGTATGTGTTTTATAAAAATCTAATAAAACACTATCAAAAGCAAATAGTTCATATCTTCTGAGGTCTAACTTGCAATAGATTGTTGCACTGACACTAATCATTGGATGGTTCCTTAAGACAAGCAGAATAAATTTTATATGCAAATGTCATAATAGTATGGCCTTAATTCTAATTCTTTCTTCTCTTATTGTTTTCATGTATTTTTGAAGCTTATATTAGTATTTTAAATAATATTTAATAATACATTTATTTTTATCCTCTGTGATAGGTAATAGATGGAGATAACTTAATAAAGCTGCTAAAATGAATTGTTGGCAGGAAGAAGTGGAAGATTTTAATAATAGCTATAAGTGGTAAGAGGTTCTGAGCTTTGAAGTCTATATAGCTTTGATGTAGTACTCCCTTAGTTAATCACAAGATAGTCTTGAAAGAAAAGACTTCCCAAACACTATATTAAGTGTTACTATTTGAAATGTCTTTGTATATTCCTTTCTACACAGATTTCTCCTTCTTGATTCTGATATTTTAAAAGAAGTCTCTAAAACTTAAATTATGAATAAATCTACGGCTAGGTATATATATATTCAAACACATTCAACAAGCATATTATTAGTAGTAATAATATGGAAAGGGATGGTGCACAATGATTTTTTTGCACATGGATTTTATTCTGTGCTCTGAAAGGAAATGAGAAGAAAATGTATCTGAATTGAAATAAAACATGATTGGGTTGATATTTAACTTTCTAATTTTCTAATTTTTATTTATTTTATTTATTTTATTGGTTTGTCAATTGCTTACAAGATAATAGGTATAAGTAAAAACATAGTTATGAATACATGGATACAAATAAGAAAAATAAAAGAAACAATAGGACAGGGACGATAGGCAGCTTGGTGTACTTATGCACGCCCCCTACAGATCTCTTAGGAAAGGGGTGAGGTTAACAGTAGACAGTCTAAGGTTAAAGTTTTTGGGGTTTGGGGAAGAAACCACAGAGTCAGGTAGAGTATTCCAGACACTGACCACTCTGTTGCTGAAGTCGTATTTCCTGCAATCAAGTTTGGTGCGATTAACTTTGAGTTGTATCTGCTGTTTGCTCTTGTGTTGTTATGGTTGAAGTTGAAGTATTCATTGGTCAGGTAGGACATTGCAATGTATGATTTTATATAGTATACTTAGATCAGACCGAAGGTGGCATAATTCTAGGTTTTCTAGGTCTAGAATTTCAAGTCTGGTGGCATAAGGTATTCTGCAACGAGTAGAGGAGTTGAGAACTCTTCTTGTGAAATATTTCTGGACTTTCTCAACTGTGTTAATATCAGATACATAATGTGGGTTCCAGACTGATGAGCTGGATTCAAGTATTGGTCAAGCAAATGTTTTGTATGCTCCAGTTAGTAGTGTAATATTACCAAAGAAAAAGCTACATAAGATCAGGTTAACAACTGTTACTGCCTTTTTGGCTATGTACTTACAGTGGGCTCTAGCACTTCGATCATTAGAGATGAGTAGTCCAAGATCCTTGACAGAGTTTGGATCATCAACAAGGTCTTGACTATTCAGCCTGTGTTTTATTTTCTGATTTTTTTGCCAACATGTAAGACAGAGCATTTATTTGTTGAGATTTGAAGTTGCCATTTGTTGACCATTCTGATACATAGTTGAGGTCTTTTTGAAGGGTAGCAGTATTGTCTGTGTGTTGAATAGCTTTATATCGTCAGTGAAGAGAATGCAGTTGCTCTTAATATTGATCACAGAGGTCATTTTTGTATGAAGAGAGTATGAAGAGAGTTGGTCCTAGAACATTGCCTTGGAGGACACTACTGTTGACAGGTACAGAATTTGATAGGATGCTCCCAATTTTGACCATTTGTTGTCTGTTTGACAGGAATGCTTCTATCCAGTTATGCAGGTGTCCAGAGATACCATAAGATTTTAGTTTTAGGAGTAGTTGGTTGTGTACCATTTAATCAAAGGCTTTACAGAAGTCTATGTAGATTGCATCTATTGCTTTGCCCTAATCGAGTTGTGTAGTTCATATGTTTTTGCAGTGTAAGAGTTGCAGATTGCAGGATAGTTTTTTTCCAAAACCAAATTGTTTATTAGACAGTAGGTTGTTTGTCTCTAAGTGGAGGATAATGGATTGGTTAATAATTGATTCCATGACTTTACAGGTGAGGCAGCATAACGAGACTGGTCTGTAATTTTCAACTAGGCTGGGGTCTCCCTTTTTGAAGTTGAGGATGACCGTGGCTTGTGACCATAGTTTTGGCAAGGAAATGGTCCTGAAAGATTTTTCGAAGATATGCTTAGAGGTTCGGCTATGGCAGTGGGTAGCTTTTTTAGAAGTAGGCACATATTCCGTACAGTCCAACAATAGAGATGGTTTTAGACTGCGTAGTGCTTTTTCAACATTGTATACTGTAAAATCGACATTGTAGTTGTCTGTGGTTCGCTTAGGAAAATACTGGGCATGATCCATTGCTGTTTACAAATACTGAGCAAAAGAATGAGTTAAAGAAGTTGGCTTTAATAGTGTTGTCGTTGCAGTCTTTACTATTAGGTCCTTCAGGGGTGGGATGGACCTTGAGTCTTTTTGTTTGTTGTTTACAAAATTTTTAGAAAGCACAGATGGAATTGATGTGTAGAAGGTTCCTCTTGTTTAATGTGATAATTGGTGCATCCAGTCTTTATCTGGTGGCATAAATTTTTGCATCAGTTTTTGAAGTGTGGCAATGTGACCAGATTTGTTTTTCCACCAAAAGTGATCTCTTTTTGGATTGAAGCTTCCTTATTGTTATTGGTAATCTGTTTTTTTCTGGTTTTTGGAGTTATTATTGGTACATATAGTTTGATGACTCTTTTGACTTCAAGTAAAATATGTTGTAATGGTCTTCAACAGTATTGCATCCAGTGAATAGAAATTGCCAATCAAGGATGAGAGATCATTGTCTATAGATCATAGTTGCCTTTTTTGAAGTTATAATTGGGGATTACATTGTTGTGTGATTTTTATGTGGTGTATGTTGAGTCAAAAGTCAATCATGCTGTGTCACTGTTGAAAAGGTTTCTTTATTTGTATTCCGTAAATTGAATTCAAACTATTGCAGAAGATGAGATCGAGGCAGTTGTTAAGTCTAGTATTACAATGTACTTGTGAGAATATTTGTAACCTGGTATTTTTTGTAATTTATATATAATTATTTGAATTACCAAAAGGAGCATTAACTTTTATTGCAGGCAAATTCAGCTTAACACAACCAAATTTCCTGAAGATATATAACACATTTGAAGTAACATAGCTTTTTATCTTTCATAGTCTCTACTTTATTAGATTTTCTTCTCCACAAATTTTTAACTGTCACATGCAACTCAAGCTGCACAGTTGTTGGTCCAGTTTTGGCAGACAAAGAATGTTAAAAACAGTTAGCCCATGTTTTCTTTCCAGTGAAGAGATGACAATCTGTGCACAATTGTACATGAACTCCAAAATGAAGCTGCCACTCACTAAGTCCTATGCTTATGTAAACAGACAGGAATAAAGAATATGGCATGTGACCAGTAAATTATGAGACAGCAACACCTCAAGGTTAGAGGTCCCTGAAGATTTCAACAAATCTCACCAGATATGGCAACAGATTAAGCAAAGAGACAGATTGCCCTCCAACCTTAACCTGTTAAGACCTTTGAAGTCTTACAGTGACCTCTATGCTGCTCTTTCATACTAGTTGTTAGTTACACTAATTACAGCCTAATAGTATACTGGTGCCAGACATTTTTTCTCTAAAAACAGCTGGTGAAAGAATATTAGAAAAATAGTAACTGCTCCAGCCAAATTGCAAGAGGCACATTACAAGCTTCTATGGCCAGTTTATAACAGATCTTGTACTTTTTATATATAAAAAGACAATTCAATAATAGCACTGTGAAGCTTTATAATGTATATTTGCTTTAAATAATCTCTTAATCAGAACAAACTGATCTTACTGTAAAAATTCAAATTTGAGATGGTCAACTAGATTGTTTTCTTAAAATTATGTTAACTTATACAATTACCGTATATCTGCTTAGAAATGTCTGAGTTCAATGGAACTTTAAATAAATAAATACAGAATAGCACTGTAAAGGAATCTGTTGTTTCTTTTCTTTTTTCAAAAAGCAGATGTTTTAAATATTTTTCACCAATTTTGAGAATAACTTCTTTCATGTTAAACATCTTAACTATAGGGGCATAGATACAGAACAAGTGTTTGCAAATAATTATTCTGGGAAACTCACACATTATAAAGATATATTGGATATATTTATTTTTGTATTTATGCAAGGATGCTTCTTTGAGTTTTCTGCTACTTCTTTCTACTTTTAACCAAAATAACAAATCAAAGAGTCTTAGTGAAGTTTTGCAGTGTGAGGTGGAAGTTTTCCAGCATGAGGTGAAGTGGAAATTCACTTTAAAATTGGTGGGGAAAGTTGAGTTAGAGCACTACTCATACAAGCCTCTCATAATCTCCCACAGGTTATCTGCTTTTAATACAGTTTGATTTAACATCTCTGTGTCTAAAAATGTAGACTTTTATCATTTATACATACAGACATATACAGTTCATTTTCAGTGACTTTTAAGAAATATAGAGTTGGGTTAACGATACATTTATACATCGTTTTTAAAATTTACAGTAAGAAAATAAGTTAAACAAGGAATCCTTTAAAAGCACATTTAAAATAATATACTTCTTAAAACTCTATGAACACAGAGGAAACCACCAATGTAACGATACCAGTGAACCAAAATGCCTTCAAATGGGTTGTAGCAGTTTATATGGATCAACATAAAATGTAACTTAACTGAGAAGGTACTTGGGGGAAATTACATAAGTAATTGGACTCCCATTACAGTACAACTCAGTTGATAGATATTTCAGAGAACAGGTGCTTTGATACAGATAATCAGAGTTGGAAAGGACCTTGTAGGTCATCTAGTCCGTCCCCCCACCCAAGCGGGAGACCCTACACCATTTCTGACAAATGGCAGTGCAATCTCTTCTTGAAAGTCTCAAGTGATGGTGCTTCCACAACTTCCAAGGACAAGGTGTTCTGTTGGTTGATTGTTCTCACTGTCAGAAAGTTTCTCCTTATTTTGCAAAATAACTAGGCCATAAGATGTTCTATAAGGTTTTATACCTCATAACAAGCACTTTCCATAGTAGTAGACAAACAGGCAATGCCTTCAGATATGTTTGTATTACATTACCATTTCAGCATTCTCAACATGCCATTTTGTGCTACCTGCAGCTTCTGCCCCTCCTATACAGCACACTAATAATTCAGGCCTGAGATTATTTATGTATGGATTTTTAATAGCATCATATTATATATGTACTATTTAATAGCACATGCTGAGGCTTTACTGACACTCGAATATTCTGGAATAAAATTATAATATTAGTGCCCGTAAGTCTTAGGCATATACAGAGAGTGCCACTAAATGCAAGATAAAAATGCTCAAAAATTGAGCATACCTGTAATTTGAAAATGAAGATATCCTATATTATTGGACAGAGAACATCCAATTCAACATATGTTGTATTATATTTTTTCAATTATGAAATTTACTTGCCACAAGAGAAGAAACAAATATCATAATTTTTTAAAAAATGTTATACTATGAACTAGATTGCTACTGTTTTAGAAAAATGAAAACAAAATTCGTTTCTCTCCTTTAACTAATATAAGAAGTGACTCTTAACTTTTTCTTGAGGGTCAATATCTTATGGGAAATTTTTATACAAGTTTTAAAATTCATTCACTAAGATATCTTCTTTATTTTATAATTAAACAATTGTAATATCAAGTTGTTTAAATAACAGATCTCTTCTCTTTCAATTAAAAACCCATTCTAAATAGAGATACCTGAACTAAATACATGTGTGAATTTTGGAAGATGGAAAGGAACATTTTCCATGGTAATTATGGCTGTAATTCAAAAGCCTATTTTTATAATTACATAAATAGCAGTAACTCATTGATATTCACTTTTGAATTTATTTTCTTAGATTTTTCCTCTGACATCTGAAGTCCTGGCTTTAGTCTATATATTGCCTCCCTTTCCTTACAACAGACTAATCCATGAATTTGTCAAGGCTTAGGCCTGCAAATTAGAAAATATGGTACCATATTACAAAGTAGATTTAATATGGCTTGATCATCTATGATGGATTTAATGTTTTTGTAATACAATGTGAAAAAGTTTGTGAAAAGATTCCTTTCTATCCTGCACTAAGTCAAGGATAGACTAGAAGTAGGTCCCTGTACTAGGCAATAAGTTGGGCTACATGACCTCAGAGATCCCTTCCAATCCGTACATTCGATATATTCTATGAACAGAACTTGAAAAGTTCATATATTTTTTTCAAAACCAACTTATTAAAAGTATGGTTGCCATAAAGTAAATTTAATAATATATTTTTTTAAAGTTTATCATTTTTAAAATGCAACCTGAATATGTATCAGCATACTGCATATACATCTTAACTTGGTGGAAGGTAGCCTTTAAACAATCTAGGTCATATAATCCGATGTGAGCATACACAAAATCACAAGCAGCTATCTTGTCCAGTAGCACAACAAAACACAGGTAGAAGCTGATTTTCCAACAAAGGAGTTTGGCTTCTAGCCATTACATCACATTGGTGGAAGAGATACAAGTTGATCCTTGATTTTGCTATAAATACCACTTGCATTTAATATAATAGTATTTAGAATTCTTTGATATTAGTTTCATTAATTTTTCTAAAACAAACCTTGGATGTTTTTCAGGTGTTTCCAATCCAATTTTCCCAGAGAATCATGGGAGAGGACTTTTTAAGAGAGCAGGATGTAATATATAGATTTGAATGAAGATTTGATTTTGTGGTGTATAGGAATATATTTCCATATACAGAACTACAGTATATATGCGAGTTTAATTGTAAATTAAAATACCAAAATATATGTCAAAAAGTATGAAAAATATTATCAAGAGTGTTGTGAGTACATTTACAAAAGCAGTGAATGGCAGTAATGGAGGAGTCACAAATAAGTTATGGGGAAATGATATTAAAAGTTTTTTTTATTATAAATGTAATAAAAGTATATCAACAGAAAAATAAAACCAAGTAATTTAAACAAACATTAATATAGTTGGACCAGCTAATAATACCGGATAAGAAAAATAATCAGTTTAGTAATCTGTTTCTCAAAAGACATCAAGTTTCTTATTTCAATTAAATTCTGATGTATGATATGTGTTTATTTTCACATAATTTTGTTTAGTAATTTTAAAATGTGGAATTTCAGAAAGTCACTTGGACTTTCTAAGAAAGTTTCTCCAACTCACAGTAAAAAATGATTTCTTGCAGCTGAAGAGACACAAAGCTAATTCACACTTGCAGTTTACAAGTCCACTAATCCACAATCAGATGAAGTGTGAACTCAGCTGCTCAGGAATAATTGTCCCCTAATCCTTAGCAATTTGCACTTCATTAATGAAGTGCGAATTAATCCTTACTACTACCATCCTGATGAATTGCATGAAGGGATTGCTCCAGTTCTGATGCCTCCATCCCAAATAACAGAGGTGGATCTAACAGGATAATTTTAGCCTTTGTTGTTATACACTTTCTTTGTGAAAGACAACATGCATTGTAGAGATCATATTCGACTCACAATGTTCTAGGTATCTCACAGCAATGGATAGCTCTGATACAGAATATACAAATAGAAAATAGTAAAAAAAATAGTCATTAAGGATAAGCAATATACTTCCTGACAATGTGTTAAATATGCTCATTTCTCTCCAAGGAACTGATGGTGAGATAATACTCCATTAACAAATGAAAAGAAGTGCTAGTATCTGACTGCTCCATTCATATAGTAATATCTTCAAGAACAGTGCTACAGGGACCAAATTCAGTGAGTTTAAGATAAGCAAAGCACTGAAGTAAACAAGGAACTTTCTAATCAATAAGTAAATGAGCTTTTATGAATATTTTGATGGAGACTACAATTATTGTCATATACAACTACTTTAATAGGCTTTATCGATCTGTTATATTATTCTCCTTGTTTTTATTGTTACATTATGGTTTATTGGTAAACATACAGTACCGTACACTCATATACACTATTTACAAAAGGGTGAAATTGTTTTTGGAAATCCATATTAATAATCAGCAAATTTGTACATATTTTAAAATTATTTTGAGCTTTTTTTAGCTTAAGTACAATTGTACTGACAAAAAATACATCTCCTCTATTTGCTTCTGTATAGGAGAACAGAATGATCTTAAGACTTTCTGATTTTGGCTAGAAAAAAAATTCTAACATCTATTCAATCAGACAGCAAAGAATTAGAATTTTCTATATTTGCTGCCATCTAAACTGCTTAAATATGGTCTCCTTTCTGAATGACAAATATTTCACACATTGGTCAAATTCTATCGACTACTAAAGCATTTTCTTACCCTATAATATACAAAAAGGAACAAACAATTAGATATGGTGAAATATTGAATGAAAAGAGTGAACTTAAATCTGTACAAAAACTGGAGGAACAAGGTATAAAGATGAATTGGTTTTCATATGCGCAAATACATTCGAGGTATGTTAAAGATTCTAAAACAGAAGGTTTTTATGATTAACTGACTGACTTAGATAAGATTTTGACAGGTATTGATGAAAAGGTGATTAAAAATTCATATGGATATTTATTAGAAATTAAACTAGAAGAACAACAAGTTAAAGAAACTATGATTGCTTGGGGGAAAAATTTTCGATATGGGATTGATCTAGAGAAATGGCAAAAATTGTGATTTCAAAATATGACAATGTCAACAGCATATAAAGAAAATTTGTATAAGATGTTTTACAGGTGGCATTTCCCCCCGACAAGAATAGCAAGAATGTTCAAGAATAAATCTAAAAAATGTTGGAAATATCATCAGACACCTGGCTCATATTACTATATGTGGTGGACTTATGCGGATGCTAAAAAATACTGGACTAAAATCCACACGTGGTTGGAAAAAATGACCAAAAAAAGATATAGATTTGACAGCCTCTTTTCTTTTCCTCAAATCTCCAACTCCCATTCTTACCCCAGCTCTGCCAACTTTACACTTTGACAGCATTCAAATGCAAGTAGGTAAATAGGTACCAGCATTCCATGTGCCTCCATCTTTAGTCATGCTGATAATACAACCATGGAAGTGCCTTTGGACAACACTGGCTCTTTTAGTTAAGAAACCAATATGAGCATTGTCCCCTAGAGTCAAACATGATTGGACAGGGGAAGCCTTTACCTTTATCTTTACCTTAGATGTAGGACACTGATCTGAATTGGTGATCCAGAAAAATTTGAAAACATCAAAATGCTATTCAGTAAACTGGTAATTTCCTGGTGGCAAACAACAAGCTTATTTCAGGAACAGATATTGCATACCTGCAGAAACACGTGGGCAATCAGGTAGCATGGACTCTACTGATGTATCCAGAGGTTCTGAACTTGATACCCAATTACAGCAATTCTGAAATTAAAGAGAACTTTGAATTATAAAAAACCTTAGATTTTTTTTAACCCTATTGTAGAAGCTTAATCATAGAGATTGTAATGTCAGGACCAAAAAAATAAACTGGTCTTTTAATTACATCCACAAATATTTTCTTTTACCTGGCAATGAAATTATCATGGAAGTAGCATTAACAATAAGAACTTCCCTTTCATAAATCCCCAGATCAGCTGCCGCAAGTGCTTGGCAAATATGGGCAACTATATAAATTTGATTAATAATAAATAAATATATTAAATCTTCCTCAAGGATTTAATATATTATACATGGAATTAATATGACACACTCTTGAGTAACATCTAAATAATGGAGAATAATTATTTTATTGTTCTCCATTGGATAGATTTCACTCAAGTACTGTGTCCAGCTTGGGACATCACACTATTAAGGGGAAGATATACAAAATGGAACAGGTAGAAAGAGGATAACCTGACCCTTGAAATTTAAGTGGTATCAAAAGAGATGGAAAAAAATGGAAATACTTTGCCCTTGAAAATAAATAAATACTGAGGGGTGTCTATCATGCTTCAGATATCTTAAAGATGCATTAGTTCAAATAATACATCCTAACTGGATAACTGTCTTTTTCTATACTTATGTAAAATTCGTATGGTTAATCGGGCTAAAACTTTATTAAAATGGAACTGACTCAAGTCTTAAATAAAATAAAAGAGAAAGAAATGAAATAGATTATGGGAAATAAAATATGAATGATATTATGAACAATAAATCAGCATGAATTACAAATTATGAATCTATTAATTGCTTATTTCCTAATTAAGTCTTTTACTTTTCAAATTCCAAATTTTAATATCATAGTGTCTTCTCCAAAACTATTACTTTTACTTTTCATAAATAATGATTGTCAAATAAAATAACTGTCATATGAATATTTGATTTCATTTTTCTACAATTAATTAAATACTTATAATAAAACTTGAGGAATAAGAAAGAACTAAATATATGCATCCCATATAAATAATGGGTGATTGTCCTAATGATAAAAGGCAAATATTGTATATTTTTAAATGTTTGCTGCCACAATTGTGCACCAAGGAATCCATCCTTGAAAGATTCTTGATTGGTAGATCAAGTGTCTTATTTTAGCTTCTTAATTCATTCTGTCTGGAAGATGTCAGATGTGTTTAGGTGAGGAGAAAATTTCTAAAGTCATCTCCACCAATAAAGTCAGAGCCATGAGTTTTGAAAAGATTTGTCAAGACAATTCCACTGTTCTGGACCAGAGAGAGGGGGAAGAACATAAAGAAGAGGTGCTGTATGAGATTAGAAACTGTTCACAGGCATTGCATATTTTGTAAGAAACACTAGATCAGTAAAATGATTGAACTGTGCAAAAAAAGCCAGGAAAGCATTAAAAAAATATAACTGGCTAGTGTATTTGTTATCTTTTTACCTAATTGTGTGATGGTAATACTGCATTTCATGAAGACTTTAAAATGCACATTTGCAGACCAGTTTTTAATTAACACCTGAAAGTGGAATTGGAATTTTTATGAGCTATTATATGTTTGGCATAGATAAAATTAATATTTCTACTGATATAACATTACATCAGAGAATTTAAGAGAACACCAAAGATTTCAACAAAATTAACTTACTTTATCCTATATACAACGAGCCATTGGTTATAAGAATTAAGTATTTCAAATGCAGACTGAAGATACGAAAATGGAAAATTTGTTTTATCAGTCATCACAATGTCTAACAAAAATTTTAAAATAGGACTTCTACTGGCATTAAAATATGTATGCTGTGAGGTAGATAGGTAGATAGATGCAATGAAAAAATGCTATTGTTAACTATTCATTCTTTCAGTAACAGAAATTACTACTACATGTACAAAGCTACTGAGAGAAAAAAGAATTATTATTCAATCTCTCAATCAATGTAATAAAAATATACCCTGATGGCATGATGTAGTTTAGAAACACATCTAAAATTCATGTAATAGAACACTGCTTATATGAGATTCTTTGAGTATCCCATCCATATTTTAATTCACTAATTTCTGAAAATAAAATCAAAGGTAATGGATTGTTTTATTTAAATGTATTTCAGTAACAATTAATTATTAGGTTAAAATGGGAGATGTAAATTGTAATGCTTTGCTCCTGAAAATATATATTCAATGTTTTGAATTTTCATAATATATTTCTTTTTCTCAGCAAGCTTTTCAACTTTAGTATTTTACTCAATTGCTAAAAAAAAGATAAATACAGAAAACTTTGTTATTGGTATTTACTGGAAATATAAAGAAAAAAAAACCTTGCAAAATGAAGTAAATATTAGATTTCTAATGAGTTGCATTTTCAGGGTTGCATTTCCATATTTCAGAGTTAGAAAGTCATTTTAAAGAAATATTTTTATCAATCAATTCCCAAAAGAATAATGAATGAGAATTAACCTGCAAAACATGCACATGATGGAATAGTAGGATATTAAGAAGGTGGAGACTATGAAAATTATGACTGGATGGAATTAACAATTTGCAATGTTAGAAGGGAATGAATAAATAATGTCAACTAGATTTATGTTAGATTTCCTCTTCTCTTCTGCATTTCTTTTCTTAATTATGTCATTTTTTCTGCACTCCGACTAACCTAAACAAAATAGCATTATGGTAAGTATGTAAGCATATACCTTAGACATAATGTTCAGTGAAACTCTTTGATGATCAGAATTGGATTTTAACAATGATCTGGAGTTTATATGAAAAATTTAAGTCCTGTTGGATGAATTGAATAAAGTTCATAGTCTCTTTATATCAGTCTTTATGTACAAGGGCATTAATGTCCCCATAAGAGAAAAGTGTAAAAGCAGAAGGAAGGAGGTGCTGCTCCTGATAATGAGAATGATAGTTGGCCAGTTTATGCACTTGGTTATCAGAATACATCCTTACCTCTCGCATCCACTCTCGAACAATTTTATCAGCTTCTTGATGCCACACGTTATGAACCGAATCTGTCAATGCCACTGCAGTAACTTTATTTTTTACTTCTGTTTCTCGTTGAATCATCTGTGGAAAATATAAATACAAAAATTAATTAAAACATGAAAAAACATCTGATGTAAATAGTCAGTGAACCACTTCTATTAATCTACAGGTTCACTGAAAAAACAAAATATTATACTTCAGGGAAAGTGGAAAGTATTTAATAATAACTTTTTCCAAGTTTTATTTCTGCGTTGCAGAAAATACTATTTATATCCTACAAACTACAATCTTACTGAGCCTTCATTTTCATTTATTCACATTACTTTCTGGTCAACATGACTACCTTAGATTCTCAGAATCATTCTGGAATTATTTATTACTCAAATGTTAATTAAAATATTTGTTCACTGTTTCTCATGTTGGAAAACACATAGAGGTGTAACAAGATGAAAACAATGTTTATATGTACTGTATACTGCTATAAGTTATGTTTATAAAATATTGTAATTTAGCTTGTAAGTATCACTAAACCACCGTTTATTTTTAGACACAGCATTTTGAGAATGTAGATCACAGATATTCCTAATAAATGCAGTTAACTTTATTTTTTTCTTTCTGTAGCACCCCTTGTGCTGTCTAGATAGTTTAGAGTTAATGGGATTTGGGATAGTTACTTAGGAATTGTGAGCTGTCCTCTTAAGGGAATGCATCATGGTAAATGTAGTTAAAGGTATCCTGGGAAATGTAGTCCATGTCACGTGACCACATCTGTAATCCTGATTAGTCATTATATTGACCCTTGTTGGGTTGGGGAAGGCTCCCTCACTCTTGCCTGAAACCACCATACTTTACCATGCTTCAATCATCATGGAGTTGAGACCTTTTTATGTTTCTATACTACAAGACAGATATTGGACATTATTGGACATTAAAAAGAACTTCATCACAAATGTGAGTTATGAGGATACCTGATGCACCAATAAAAACACTTTGTTATGGATGTTTTGTGGAGTTGCACTGTCTGCTTTATACCATTCAGAGAATAATAAGCAGAACAGTAGAAAGATAAAATTAGTCTTGATTCTTGGAAGAAGTAGAAAAAAGCAGCTGGAGTCACAGTAAAATGACATTGTTTGATTTGAGACTCCCTAAAGTAAACAAATTTGACTCTCTGTGATAAAGACAAAGATATGTTGAAACCAGGAGTGAATGTGGAATGCTAAGCTCTGTATGTAGATCACAGATATTCCTAATAAATGCAGTTAACTTTATTTTTTTTTCTTTCTATATCACCCCTGCTTCACTTTACTCCTGAAACAAGTGTTTTGTTTTTCAATAACTGTATAATTGGGTATTTTCCTATGCATTGATTGCAAAAGTTGACTAAGGAATTTAAATGCAAATATAGATATTTGTAATAATAAATTCAATCTATAAGTAATAAAAGAATGAATAGACGATTGAATAATGTAATTGAATACAGTAGCAACAGTTGCTGGTTTTTTTAAATAAAAAAATGCAATTAAGCTTTTTGAATTTGTATTTTATCTTACCAATAACAAAAAGGTACATTTTAATAGAGCTTTTAAACAGACAAAAAGAACAGGAAGAGAGTGCTTCCCAAGAGTGACATGTCAATCTCAAATCATGGTTATGATTATTGAACGTTTTCCTTAAATTATGGTTAATGAACTTACTCATGATGAGATAGAAAAAGAATAATTAAACTAAAGGAAGTATGACCAGCGTGATTATAACACATCAATTCTACATATCTTTTCAACTGTGGCTTATGTATTATCAACCCCACTCCCCACTCAAACAGTGAACTACAGAATATAAGATGAGAAAGCAAGATAAAGAATAAGAGAATGAAGGATTATTAAAATAAATAACATTAAAACCCAAAGCATCACAATTGGTATTGTGGATAGCATGACACTAAAAATATTTAATTTGCAATTTTTTTTCCACTAGAAATCACTGATTTTTTCTTTTCAGCTAACTTAGCATTTTAATATTACTATTCTTTACTGACTATATCTACATTTTAAACATAATTTTAAACTATTACTTTTAAGACATGACACTGAAGTATTTATTTACCTAGACAACAATCAGTTTATGAAGTTGGTATATTTGTGGTAACTGCCTAACGTAAGAGCAGATGTCTGTGGGTTTTATTTGAACTGGACTTCCTCACTATTTAGTAGTACATGAGTTCTGTAATAATTTTGTGCAATAATTGTACATGATTACTAGCTGTTGATCCAGTCAAGCTAAAAGACAGAATATAGTAGCATCTAATTAAGAATTTAATCACATTTTAAACCAATATTTTAAGAATTAGATTGGATAAAATATCTTTCTAACCCAGCACTCAATTTTAAATATTTATCAGCCGAGTGACCTCATAAAAGTCCTGTACTGGATATTATGTTGCAGATTATGTGGCACACAAATTATGCAGGATGGAAGGCAAAACTTTTATTACTTAAACCTGTTTTTGGTGCAGACAAATCATACATGCACTATAATTTAGAAATCCTTCAGCCCAGTGCTTTTAAGATTTAATTTTGACAGCCAAATTTTCTCATTCCTTTTCTTTGTCTGAATGAACATTTGGTACATTCTGAAGATAAAAAGGAAAAAAATAAAGTTATTAAATAAAATTGTAGATGTTATTTTATAGCCTGCAGCTCAGCTCTTCACTAATTTTTAAGTAGCTTTCTAACTCTCATGACCAGGGGAAATAAAATCATCTACCAGTGGAACTAAAGCAAAAGTAAGTAATATTTTTGAGCTGCTGGGCACAACTAAAAAATGGACAGCATGTTTTAGATATGTAATTTGAAGTTGACACACTTCCAAACATATAACTGGAGAATCGCCTATGGACTTTGAAAACGGACAAGTTTGACATTTAACATGGAGGCTGGGCAAATAGAAGATACAGAAATGTATAAAATTTTATGAGGATTTAGTGAAGATATATTTCAGCTATGTCAGTTTAGTATAGTGGTTAAGAATTAGTGGTGAAGAAAATTGGGAGATTGTGAATCTGATTCCTACTAGAAGCATGAGGTCAGCTGGGTGACTCTTGGCCAATCACTTTCAGTTCTAGAAAGCCGGCTCTATCAAACAAACCACTCCCTGAATCCTGCCAAGAAAACTGTAGGGACATGTCCAGACAGTTGTCAGAAGGCAATACTGAATGGTAGGTCCACACACAAACTACAGCTACTCCTAAATCACAAGCAGCATATCTTAAACATCAGAAGACTTGCTAAGCATTCTTCTGAGGTTCCAAAATGTACCTGGTTGCTCTGTGAAATAGAATGGTGGAATAGCTAACTCTTGACCGGATCCAAATTCTTCTCAAATTCTGACAGATGTTTCTTGTAAATGGGGATGAATAATCAATTTTATAGGCAAAGAACTTTATAAACATATCAGAGTGTCCTACAGGACAATATTCACAAATTTCTCTTTCTAGGAACAAGTAATTCTAAAATGAGTTGCTATATGCAAGTGCAATAAGCATTGAGAAGTGATCACTTGTTACTTTTTTATTATTCTGGTATATACCTGTATGTGTGTATGTGTGTATGTCACTGTGTTCAGCCACATTCATTCTTTTTCTCTATAGGGAATATTTTAAAGTAGAAAAAATAAGGAAGTAATCCTGTCCATCTTATTGCCTCTCTATTTCAGAGGTCAACAAAGTACATGACAGCATTGTGCTCAAAATTTCTGTTGAGAAATGTTTCTGCACTAATATGTCATACAACAGCAGTACTACCGATGCACAATAGAAATGTGTAACCTCACTGTGACTTGCATTGAGCTCAAAGTACACACGCACATACATCTCTTCTACTTATTTGAACTGAACAAGATTTCAGAAGTAAGGCAAAATAAAGCAAAGTAGCAATGCTTAAAAGATAGTCAAATGAGGGACTTCTCTGACTGATACAATTACCAAAAGTATTAAGAAAATTAAGTATAAAGAGATTGAAATGGGTTCACAGAAGGCAATAATAAAGTATGAATTCCATAAAGATGAAGATGATTAGTATACTTTTGGTGAAAATACAGAGAGCAGTTGTAAGGTTGATAGTATTAAATGATCACACATAACACTAGGTTCCTTGTTGCAAGCAGCTTACCCATCTCTAGAATATCAAATCATATATATCATATATATCATATATAACAAATCAAATATATCATATATATCATATGATCTATGATCAAATATATCATATATATCATATGATCCTCCTGAGTTGGATTAAACACGCTAATTCAAAGCCTGACAGGCTTAAGTAATGAGCATATGAAGGGCTCTAAATGGTACTTGCAGCATACAGCAGAATCCTAATAAAATCTTAAGATCACAAGATGAAAAAGGAAGGCATTGCTTTTGAATGGAAGAAATATACAGGTAAAGTATCTGTAGATAGTCCTAACAGGAAGGCTTGAAGTTGCTGGTAAGACAAGAACAATAATGGAAACAAGGCAATAATGGAAACAAGAATATATAAAGAGCAAAGAAAGTAAATTAGGTAAAAGAAATAGAAGAACAATACTAATACAGTAAATATTGAAAATTTGTTGCAGTAAGAATAGCAAAGGAAGAAAAGAGAAAAACTACATTTAAGGTAAATGTAAAGGTAAAGTGGTCAAGGTCAGCTGGAGACAGTAAAGTCAGTATGATGCATGGTAGCAGGATTGACAGAAATGTAGATTGCAGGAAAGCCAAAAGAGCTCCTCTTTTGAGAGAGATGAGCAGTTAATATATGTGATAAAGTAATCAGCACATAAATAAATAATAGATTAGATAGATAGATAGATAGATAGATAGATAGATAGATAGATAGATAGATAGATAGATAGATAGATAGATGGATGGATGGATAGATAGATAGGGGTGGGGTGGGGTGGGATGTGGAGAGCCATCCCTTTAATTTATTGAGGTTGAGCCTGAAAAGGACCAAATCAGGAATGGCTTGGATCGGGAAGGGTCCTCATGTAATGACCAGTGGGATTCGATTAATGAAGGTAATGAAAAGTGCTGGGATTGCTGTAAATTCAGTCATGTGACATTATGCTTTATAGCTTCATTGCTTAGGAACTAAAATTCCAGTCCCAATTGCTACTGTTAACAAAGGACTAGGTGTACAGCAATTATCTAGCAATTATCAAGCTGATTTGGCAGTGTAAATACCATATTACAGTATCTTACCACTATGCTTTGGTTATTCCAATTTAGTCATTCAATCTATGCTACTTGGTTGTTAGTGCTTAAGCACTAAATTACATAAAAAAATTAATTACATACGTTAAATTGCATAAGTAAGTTTTAACATAAGAAATATATTTTATTACACTGATGTTCTCTCAGGTGTACTTTTCTATATCAGTCACTCATGCTGTAACAGAAAATACATAATAGCAATTTTATACAAATAAGAAGTTAGTATTATTCCTAGTATTATTACTTTACCTAAGGACACTTAGAAACATCTTTATTTAAGATCAATAAAATCTATTCTATGTATACAAATGCTTGTAAATAACACACTTCAGGCTTAATAAACGCACGATTGACTGTTGCTTTTTCTTAGTTCATTGTCAAAAATTATACATAAGATGATAGCTGTTCTGTGCATGGGCACAGAATTTTTGATACACTATAGAATTAGAGGAATGGGAAAAAATATGGAATATAAATTATAAATTAACGGTATCTTCCGCATACAAAGAAAACATTTATAAAATGTTTTATAGATGGTATTTAGCCCCAACAAGATTGGCAAAAATCTATTCCAATATGAGTCCTAAATGTTGGAAGTGAAGAAAATGCTGAGATGAATATGCTAACAATGAAATTGAAAGAAAAAGATGATTCTGAATTCTTTACAATTTGGAACAATTGGTATAAATGGCTAAAAAACAGAACCAAGAAGGGAAACAAAAATGTTAATTAAAACAATTCTTAAGAAAGTAAAATAAAATGTTGTAAATTATAGAAAGATATAAGAATAGTAATTATAGCTAAAGATATTATTTAATAGTAGATAAATGCAATATAATGTCATATGATATTTAAATCAAAATCTTGTATAGATGCCAAGAATGTTGTTGATACCATGATGTTTTACATCATGTAAAAAAAAAGAACATTAATAAAAATTATTTAATAATTAAAAAAGATGATAGCTGTTCATAGGATACCTGCTTACCTTTTGGCTTCAGTCTTCTTTGGCCAAGATACCAACATATTATTCAAATATTATATTCTTCTGCACTGCCTAACTCATTTTCTGTCTCTTGTGCGTCTGGCCTCTAAACTTTGCTCTTATTTTCCAAATACAGAATATCACATATCCATCTGCAATCGAGGCAGGCCTGCTGAATACTTGCTTTCATTTCTCAACCATATACAGCAATATGCTTTTGTCCGGTGCTAAATGACAGTTTTTGTTTTCTGCACTGGTAATCTATTACTTTTGCAGCTTGTCTTCTGGCTATTTCCTTTACCTATAACTCTTCTAATTTTTGACACAAATTTTGAATTATACCAAAGATTTTAGAATTAGAGGAAGGAAAAAGTTGTTTGCAAGTTTGGGGGAGATAAATTAGAAACCCAAGGTAGATCTGTTGTGGCGAAAAAAGCAGACAATATCGGTATATTGAATGCAATACTGGATAGATATAGAAATCTTCAAGTTTAAACACTTAACGTGTTTAACTTATAATACAAAACAAAATAGAACACTGAGTCATTCTAATAAGAATGGCAGTAAATACTACTTAATAGAACTTTCTTCTGAGTAATCCTTATATACTTAGTATGGCAAATTAAGAATTATTTTATTGAAATATAATTCATAAATATAAATTATATCCAGTTATAAGGTTGTTTCTAAGAAAAAATTAAGAGAAAAAATATTTCTAGTCTTGAAAACCAGATATAGAATTAATCATGACAAAGCAGGTTTCATTCACACTGTCTTATCAATGTTTTGTATCATTTTCTGAAAGAATTCTTTCTAGACAGAAAGAGGTCATTTCATCTCATTTACAGAAAAATACTCAACTGAGCATGCCAACATGTGTGCTAATTCTAACTTCAGGAGGCACTGATGTAGTTAACAAAGACTACTGAAAAACCATCAGCTGGGAACATTTCTTCATCAGTACTAAAGAGGGGGCAGAGCTGAACCAGTGACCTAGAAGTGAAAGACTTTGTAATCTGATTACCCATCTTTTGAGCTATACAGTCCATCCCCCTTTCATTTTTACTGATAAGAGAGAATCTTATTACCTAAGCAACTTTTGTAGTCGTTTAGCAATGCAAAAGCTTTCATTTAGTGCACTAAAAGGACACTAATGGCACACTTATTAGCCTGTTTCAAGTTTTGTCTGAGTACTACTTTTTCCTATTAATTTAAAAAGAATGCATTGATATAAAATTATACAGACATGTTTTTATAATGATTTTTGATGATGCTCTTGCTGATTATTAGAGAGCTGCCATAAAGAAGTAGAATTAACAGAGCACTTACTGTCAAACCAAAAGAAAATGTAGACTTAAATTAGCAAATACTGAATTGTCTGCATTTCCAGACAGCACAATCATATTACAATTGAACTACAAACTTACTGACAATGAACACATAATTCAATAAAGTTTTCCAAGGTACAAAAAGGATTTGTAATATTGGAGTAGCTTTCTAATTCCAAAGCAGAGATTTTTATTATGCCCTGTAATGTGCAAATGTGGCAATATGCATTTCAAAAGTGTTGAAAATGATCTTATATGACAACAGAATGCTTTTTTTTTTTTTTTTTCTGAAATAGTATTCCTTTTAAGAGTCTCAGGAAATAATCTTGAAAACCTTCCCTGCTTTTTGGCCTTCAAAAAAACAACTTTAGTAAGAAAGTAAAAACAGGATTCCCAGAAGCATACATGCAGCTAATAACTCAGACTTAATTATTTCTAGATCTTATTTTAATTTTTGTAATATGGCCTTATTTGAAAGAATATATATTGATATGTTGTAGTCCAGTAACAACAACAAGGGTAATATTGTAAACATAAGTAACATAATGTTATGCTGTTGATTAATCAATGTGTTCCTTATTAATTTCTAGGATAAAGTAATGATATTGTACTTTATTAAGTGATAAATGACTACTATAATATACAGTATATGCAAAAAATGAGAAGTTTTAAATGAACTTTTTAATAGCATATGGTAGAGTTTTTAGATCATAATAAAGATTGGTTTTTTTAAAAAATAAAAAAGTAATTTACAGACAAGATATTGTATAAATAATTTGGACTGAAGATATGTTCTATACAAAATTGTTTTTTAAAATAAATTATTTGATCAAAATGTATTGTCAGTTTGCTTATATTAGATAAAATATTATGAATAATTTAAATAATTACCATTAATTTTTGAAGATATAAAAATGTAAGTGTAAAAAATCAAAATCAGAAGTGATTGACTTTAGACTGATGAATCATTTGGAATTTTCTATGGCTTCTCCAGGGGAGTTTTTGTAGTGAAAAGGACGTTTTTGTGGTGGCAAAGCATGAATACATTCAAAATGTATTAGCCATTGTATAATTGCAAAAAAAAAACAACTTATCATCACTTTTAGCATTTTCAGGTAACAAGTAAATCCTGCTTTATCATATTTGACTTAGTAGCATTTGCACGCTAAAGGTTTTTGTGTATGTTTCTAAACTCTCTGTTGGACAATGTAAAGTTCTGTCATATAGAAAGTAAATGGTCATACAAGTTGAAATAATAAATAGACGCAACCAAAAGATTTCTTGGTAAGATAAAAACAAATATCTTGAATAGCAGTTTAATCAGCATTACAGTTCATCAGTAACTAATAACAAATAAGGTCTAGGTATAATGTAAGTGGTGATATGCAAATTTAATCTTAATATATCTTTAAAGTATTAGCTATGGAACTTCCTGACATTTTGTCAATACTGAACTGCCATGGTCTTTATAAGTAAGAGAAATGCTATTATATTGTTAATACTGAAAAACAGAAACATATTTTAATTCATTTTATTTTCATAACTCCAATCTGCATATTTACTAGCAAATATAATTTGAAAATGGTTACAATCAGTAATTTACACAGTTAAATTCTAGGTATATTGTTCTATTGTGCAGAAAACATTTGATATATATGTATGCAGATGAATACATAATTTTACACCACCAAGGCTTATAAAGTGGATATTATTCCTTTGACCTTTGTTCAATGAAACTACAAGGAACTCCTCTATAATACTTTCTCACTTGTTTTCTAAACCTACTCAATTCTAAACCTACTCAATCACACTTGCTAGCCAGGAAAAGTTAGCCTTCTACCTTTGGCAGAAATGGTATTTCAAATTTAAAAAATTCAATTTCTTGTGTGGCACATTTGATTCCCTATTTGTTTTAAGCACAAATAGTGCCATCCTTTGTATTAGCACTTTGCTTAGTCTTCACTAGACTATACATTGGAAACAAAAAAAAAAAAAGCAATGAATTTAACTGTCTAGCTTTTNAAACAAAAAAAAAAAAAGCAATGAATTTAACTGTCTAGCTTTTTAAAAATAAGAATACCACTGTTAATTAAAGTAAGATTACAGGAATCAGCTGAGTTTTCCCCCACAATCCCAGAAGAAAACTGCAACAGAGGATAAGCAGTGCCCTCTAGTGTAATTTACAGCAGATACAAATCTGAATAAAGGTAAGCATCATCTCAGGCTCTTTAATGAGAAATACATTGCAAGGATGTTTATCTACCAACAGATGCATTCTAAATAATTATTAATCACAAACATTAATAATCAAATTATACTATGTTATATCCACCGCCTTGTAGGTATACCCAGTACCTGTAAACATTGTAAACACACACACTTTCTCTCAAAAAGTCTGACATGGTCAGGATGTCTTTAATGTTGCAGGCAGCTTAGGGGGAAAAAAAAACATTGCCACACAGAATAGCAGGCCATGCATGAAAGCGGGTGTCAGAAAACCCAGCAGAATCACTCACTGTGAAGATGTCTAATAGGGATTGCTGAATACACAATATAGGCAGCAGGGACTGAATGACTAAATTGGAACAACCTGAAGGTAATAAGAAAGGTTTGAATCAACTAGGTCCATACACTGTAACTAAACCTATGGTGAATCTCTGATTCTCCCTTTTCTTTTATTAAATGGAAGGTAGTTTTAATTTATTGAGTCTGATGACACCATTCTTATAATTGTGGTTCATCAACAATCTTTTTAAGTTCACTTTTAAAAAGTACTACAAGGGAGGACTCATATTGCTTTTCTGTATCTTCTCAAGGCAACTAACAGTAAGAACAAATTTTACTGTAAATTTGGAACAAGCCTTGATGTATTGAAAAATTCAGAAGACAAGATTAAAAGTATAATGCAACTAATGGCAACAGATACTCCTCACCCCCAAACCAAGTTAAGTACAAACACATTCTGAATGAAAAGTCACATATATACCACAAATAAATACAAAATCTGCTGTTGTATTATTTATTTATTTACTTAAATGTATTGTCTGCCCAACTCTAATTTGTAAGGCAAATAAAGCTGCAATAAAGTGTTATAAATGGCTTTACAGCTTGTTTTCCATGTAAATAATTAATGTGTTCATAGCTCTGCATTTTAATGTTGATAAATCTTTAGTTCCATGTGTATTTTAATTTAACATTTTCAGTGCAAGAAATTAAAAGAACAGATATGAGGTATCAGACTGACAATACCTATGTATTAAGATTCTACAGTTATTATAAAAATGTTGAAGGAAATTTTACTTAGCTGATATTTGGTAAATTTCCACTAAATAAAAACTGTGTATAGATAATTAAAAAAACTGCAGATAGATAATTAAGATTTTCCATAATATAGTTCCTTAGACAGGCAAAATGAAATTCAAAAATGCAACAAACAGGTGTTTGGAAACATGTGCTGTACAAATAGTGTCCTTAGGGAACTGGGAAGACCTCAGCTCCACAATGACTGCACACTTGATAAAAAGTACAAACATACAGCTATATATTTCATGAAGCTGTTCAAAAATTTCAAAAAAATTAAGTCAATACATTTTTAGAAGAATTAATTCTATGGTTTCTTTTTCAGTTGCATAAAGTCCACAGCCAGGGCTAATGTATTTTCTGTTAATCTTTTAAGATAAATTGTAATAACTTACTTTTTGTTATTCCATTCCTTCACTTAAATTCTTGAATCACTATGTGTACGAAGTGAAGATGAGATCAACAAAACAGTTTCTGTTCCATCTACTAACTCATGCTTATAAACTACCTACTTATACCCCATTTACAAAATGCCAGGTGAAGAAGTTACTATCCTAAAGCAGATTTGAAAAACAGTGCTAAAGAATATGTACATAATAGAATTAGAAAGTTAGATGTGCTGAAAAAATAAGCTATATATGCTCACTCTTCTTTCTACCTTGAGAAGAATAATGGACTGCTAATTTCTTCAGCATGCTAGTTTTAATCAAATTGAATGGAGTCTCATATAATCATCCTTTTGCTTTGTGATCCACTTTCCCTTTGAGGAATTCTAAGAAACCAAAATAAGCCTAAATTTACATATGTTAAATTTCTTAAAGTATTGGGAGTACCAGAAACAGAAAAGGACATTCTGGGAATAAGGGCTTGATAGAATTTTGTTTAAGAAGTTGCTTGATTGTCAAGTTGATAAATACATGCAATTATTTTTGTTAGCTATAATAATAAGAAATTAATAAAGAATAAACATTACACACGAAACAGCAGGCAAAGATTATTAATTCTATATTATGTGGGTTAGTTAAACCCCAAAAGAAAACTGTCCCTTTAGAGCTAAATAAGTTTATTTATTTGACATAAAAGGGTGTTGTATTTTGATTTAGAGGAGGTGAGAAATTTGCTCATATTATATTGTAAAAATATAGTTAGCACTGTTGAGAATTATGAACACAGTTTCACTGGGTATGCAGCTGAAAAGCTTTAAAATTAGAACATAGCTTTGTATAAAGGCAAAGACAACTTCTGTGTTAAGGTTAACAAAGAGTTTTTGCTGTTATAAAAATGACAGTATGATTTATGATTAAACATTCAAATAATTTTAGATACATAATTGATAAAATGTTGAAAGCAAATAAATCTATACAAAAAATATGAAACCAATAATGGAAGCAAATGGAAAATGATGTCACTAATAATTATAAACAGATATTTGAAGCAATCTGTACATAGTTTTTAATTCTAAGCACTAAGAGGTACTAATATATTTAGTAAAAAAAATAGAACAAGATATAATTTTAATTGTATAAATAAAATGTATTCTTTACACTAACAATTTAAATGTATTGATGTACTATAGTTTATTAATTTTATACAAAACAATTATCTACTGTTCCTACCTTATTCAAAATATTGTGCTCATAATTAACAAGCAAGCTTGACTTGTAATTCAGCATTTCAGCAATATAAAACTGAGATTGCTACTAAACTACATCTAATTTTGTGCATTGTTATTTTTTCTGATACTTTACAATGCACTTATACTTGAAATAATTCTCACAGAATAAGTTAGTTGTTAATTTATTTCTAGAATGGGTAAAGGAATACTAGTGTAACATTTTCCATCTTAAAGATTTATAATGTATCAGTATGTTACTATGAATAGTCTGTGAAAACCTTAGCTAGCTAAAATAAATATATAATAGAGCATTAAGTAACACTTTACCATAGCAGTGAAACTCTAAATATAAATTTTAGATTAACTGTAAATTAATAGTTAAATGCCTTTATTAATGATATGAAAACAACAAATTAAAATATAGAAATAGAAGTTTGGCTAAATTTATATAAAAATTCAAGTAAACTAAATATAATTTACTTTCTTTAGCAAGAAAAAAACATCCAATATATGATGAAACTCTAGCTGTAATGTTATTAAAATACCAACAGCATGCAACTTTATTCCTTATATTGCTCTTTATATTAATCAAGAGACTTAACATTAAATGTGATTGACAGAGCAGCTGCTAGTGGATACAAAACACCTAACATCATAATTATGGCAATAAGACAATCAGCCACAACTGTCTGGCTGCAAGGCACAGAACGTTATTTCTTTTTCACTAAGTTAATAATACCTCAGACTTTTTTTCCATTATGCCAATGTGCAGAAAGATGTGCCCTATAGAAAACTTTTAATGTTACAAAACTTCAAGAACAAACTTTTCTTAAGTTCTAAGGTTAATGGGACCTTCAGAGACTGCAAACATAATACTAGTGATAGTTTACTTTATTTCATTTATCTTATTTCATTTATTTTCTGTGCAGACAAGAGGATTGTAGGCTCTCCCTGAAAGTTGCTTTCGATAACCTAGTAGCTGCTACTTAACCATGAATATATTCACTTAAATAAATGTCCAGGTAGTTGCCAAGCTTGATTATGACAGCCACTATATTTAGCATATTTATGATAACTAAAGCTTGACCCTGCTTTATTGGATCTCTCTTACTCTCTTACCTATTGTCTAGTAAGCAGTGATTTACAACAATTTGTATGTAAAAGGACAGTGTGTGACTGTACAGTTCTTTTTCAGCTTAACTATAGTTAAGTAGGAAATATCAACATTAATATGTTTACCATAGCATATGGAAGTGGCAAACTTTTATGCATTCAAAATTCTATCTATCTATCTATCTATCTATCTATCTATCTATCTATCTATCTATCTATCTATCTTAGTTTGAATATATCATGTGCAACCTGCATTTTATTAATTTGAAAGTTCTGAGGAACCAGTGAATGAAAAATTAGCATAATCCATATATTAATATGAACGTCATATTCATATGAAACATTGAGTTATATTTTAATACTAATTTCTCTTAACAAATAGATAATTTTTAAAGTATTTCTCAAACACAAAACATGGTCTAGATAACAGATATTAAAGGGCCGAATACCTTAAAATGTTTATTTTAATGTATTTTATTTAAGTTTTGTTTTTTACTTTGAGACTTAGCAGACTACACATCCTCCCATATATTTATGAGATCTAGAGTTGTCACAGAATGCAATACTCTTACCTAAATGGCTGCATTTTTTATATTATAATAGTATGGCTTGACTATTGTTCTCAAACAGAAATTTCCCTTTGGAAAAAACATGTTCCAATTTAATTAATTCATGACATTGATTAAATACCAAATAACTTTTTTAGATAAGGAGAAATAAAAATTAATCCATTGTGCCAATTACTTATTCATGTTTGGCATATAATAACCACTAAATAGTTGATCAATACTTCTAATATGTCAATTATTTTTCTTTTTATGGGCACCTGAAACTACTTATAGCTTCTGTTACAAAATATTGCAAAATATACTTGCATGTTCATTTACCAGTGCAGGAGAACTGGCAGCAGTTACTACAAATAAGAAACGCAGATGCAGTTTTCAAATACAATTCACAGGTCAATGTATTCTCCTATTTTAATAATGGCTTTTCCTATTACATTCATTATTCATATAGAAAAGAGGATAGGCACTTTTTAGGTATTATATTGCTTTCTTGAGGAATATGAGCATTGTGACTTTGAGAGGCCGTTTTCTAAAGATCCTAACAGCCAAATGACATCTTGGGAAATGTTATGTTCATGGTGTATTTGCATAATAATGAAGGTATCGTACATATAAGGCCAGAACTGCACTTATCCAAATTTTTATTCAAATAATGAGAATTCTTTCTATTCCTGAGACAGGGTACCCTCTAAAATAAAATCCATTACTTGTTTCAAAAAAATGAGCCAAAACTAGAATATGGATAACATATAAATTCTTTGATGTAGATTTATAGCCTACTTTTCGTGCCTATTGTAAGCATGAAACAACCAATCATAAGGTATTTTCTACATTGGGAATTAGATGCATACATTTCTTCATGTTTCAATGTATACATTTGAAGTCTTCAGTTTTGAATGAATGAGAATTTTAGATTATATAACGTGAACAATATTTTAACCATAGTATAAAAAAATTAAAGCAATCTCAAACATCATGCATCATAAAACAGAAAAATTAAAAGGCATGGTTTTACTTTACATTTACAATTCAATTGTTTCCAAAGGATTCTAGATTATGTCATGTATGAATATTATTTATTGAATTAAAACAAAAGCCCCTGTGATTAATTATACTGTTTTGTTTTGTTTTTACCTACTTTTAAGTGATACTAAAACATTTAAATACACTGTACAACATTTTTAGGAAGAGAATCTGAGGGCAAACATAGAATCTTGTCTTCAATAATTTTAAGATTAGAAAATATGAAGATAATTTTATAAGCAGAAGGGAACTATATGGTGGCATGGGTGCAATATTGGTTTAGTAATCTATAATATCATAACAAATTTCATGATGCATCAGATTCTTGTTTTTTCAGTATTAGGAACTGCTGTGCCAAAATTAATAAAACTCAAGTTCCAATTCTTTTGAACAAATATTATTTTTATATATCATTGCTTAAATGTCATACAAAACACAATATAATAATTCATGGAATTGCTTTAATATTTCACTGATATAGTGGGATTTACTCCTGATTAACTATCTAAATAAGAATGCAAGAAAATTTATGTCAATTAATTCTGGGATAAGAATTTAGTGTAACTTTTAAATATAGAAAAATAACACTTAAAATATTTTCTTATTCTAGCAAGTATAAAGTTAACATTCTGATTTATTTTATAATCATATATTAGTGACATCAATAGAATTTTACACATCAGCACTATATGCTGAAGCCAATTTAAAGGAATATTTCAAACTGAAGAATAATGTTACAAAGGGATTTAAAAGCTTAGGTTCCCAACATAAAAAGATGTATGTATAGGTTTCTAAATGTTTAAAAAGGATGCAGGCTTTTTTTCTTAGAAGGCAAATACATCACTTCAAATTAAACTAGAAATGAGAAAGTGGTATATGTCCTGACAACTAAATAGATTTTTTCCCAAACTAAATAAGAATATAGTATACTACATTGAAGAAAGCTATCTAAAGAAGAGAGATAGATGTTCTATGAACAGGAAAAAAAACCTGTACTCAGAAAGAATGTTGGAATAAAATTGAGACATCTGCAGTAAAGTTTTACCTTCTCCCTAGAATATTTGAGATGAACTCAGTATAACACTCTCTTCCAAGAAAAGGCAAAGTGATCAATGCAAGAACACATCAGGCTCTCTTGGACAGGGCAATCAATGCAAGAAAGAACCTTGCCCAGGGCCTTATGCAAATAGAAGCACGTTCTACACCTAGGGAGGGAACATGCGCACTAGATCAATGGAATCTGAAAAACCTTACAGCTATATCAGCCTCAGACAGTAAATATATAATGATGAATCCTTCACGTTTTAGCTGAAATTTTAAACGAGTTACTTTCCCCAGCTAGGTGAAAAAGACTATAGAGATCTATATCTGGCAAGTTCAATTCAAACTTTAAACAAATAACAATAAACTTTCATTACTCTTAGCCTCAGCAAGCCTGAGATGATTTTTTTAAAAATAAAAATGATTAGGATTTAAATTGTATGGGTTTTTTTATCACATTCTCTACATTTAAAATAAATTAAATCTTTAATTCTGTTGTTGGAAGTGTACACTATTACATAACTATATAACCTCAATTATATAGGATTTTTTCACCAGGATCTGACATACAAGAAATTACATTGTTTATTTCAAAGATTTTTAAATACAACATGATTTATTAAACATGTTTGCAAATTGGTTTCTATTTCCAGTTGTAAAGTATATGCATTTCTGCAGAAATATAAATTCAAATGTGAATTCATTGAAAAGAATAGGAGAAACACTAACATAGAAAACTTGTTTTGAAGACTTCTGAACAGCAACTTTCAAATTGTAATTTGGGTAAAAACTCCAGGAGAAATAATTTAACACAGAATCAACATTTATACATTTCATAGAATGGAGACTCATAGTAATTTAATTGCTGTTATACAACATAGTGTTAAATTACACCATAACACAAGTATACTCAAGCAAAGAAGGCTGCAACTAGCCTAACATTGTGGTTCAAAAGATCATTCAAATGGTGGAAATAATGAAAAACCAATTTTTAGAATCTGCATTGTGTTCAAATATGTTCAGATTTCAAATGTTCAGATTTCTCCTCATCCCGTCTTCTTCATCACTGCTCACTTCAAAGAAAATCACTGTTCTATCAGGAACAATAACTATGGGATGCTCCCTGGCTGGTTATGCCTGAAAGTATTCTGTTGTTGACACAGTAAGCTGAAAACAAATGTCCAGCTTCTGTTTCCATACACACTGGTTAGGAGAAGACCAGTTAATCCAAATGAGCACTTCCAACAGTGATCCAGGCTTGTACTATGCCATGTCTGGTGTACCTATATGTAACACATGCGTGCCACCACAAGTTGCTATGAATGGTTAATATGCTTGCTCATTTGCATGATATTTTAGTGCATCCACCTAATTTCTTCTGCCAGTTAAGAATGGCTAAATAACAGCAGAAAGTCCTTTTATACAAACCAGTGACTATTATTAGTTCGAAATCATTTTGTTTTGTACCTATTTTCAGGTAAATTCTGCAAGTCTAAATAAACAACACAGTTATTGTGATTTGCTTTATATTCCTATTGCTAAAAGGATCCAAGCTAATGACCATACTGAATGCCAGTTTTTGAAGAGAACTGAAACCTGCCTATAAGCTTCCTGTCCCCTTTTTGATGTATTATTGCGTAATATTAAGCCCTTGGCATTCCATCTTGTTTAATTTTAACCAAATACAACCTTCTTTTGCCAAAGTTATTTTAATTTCTATCATGTCTGTGACATAAAAACATTTCAGAAGAAAATTAGAGAAGCACACATCATAATAATATTTTTGGTTGTTTGATATGTTTGTCTGGCAGCTTCTATAACATTTTTACCAAGCCAGCATTTATGATTTAAAAAAATGTATTTATATGTTAACTGTAGCATTTGCACTATCACTAAGTTTAGCAACCTTTTTAGTTGTTTCAATTAAAAACTCTGATTAGCAAAAATGTTAATCTCTGAATATATTTTATGAGCCAGTTTTTAAGGCATCAAGTTAGAAGCTGGGAGATTTTGAGTATAAGACTAAATCCCACTTAGACACAAAGCCAGTTTGGTGACTAGGACCTGTCAGTCTCTCTCAACCTTAGGAAGGTAGCCATGGCAAACCACTTCTGTAATCTTGCCAAGAAAACGGCAGGGACTTGTCTAGACAGTTACCCGGAGTCAACAGTGACTGGAAGGCATAAAAAACCCCAATATATTTTATATGTAGGCCAGTATGGAACACTTATTGTACTGATTTCTTACATTTAGATATTCTGTTTCATAAAAAGTTAATTACCCATGTTCTCTAATAAGCATCTGAAGTCTAGGTCTATGTGTACATGCATAAATTCTTATCTGTACAATTAGTGATAATTCTAGAGTGCCTCTCTGATATTCTCATTACCTTTGCAGCCTTATTTACATTTCACTTCATTGCGCTTACCTGCTATTCTGTCAATGGCAGATTAGTTCTTGGTTAACTGCCTTGTTTAGCATCCTTTCAAAATTACAACAATGCTGAAAAATGTAATTTTATGACCAGTCCTCACATACATGACCCTCATAGCATTCCCACATCACATGATTGAAATGTGGGCACTTTGCAATTGGCAGGCATTTATGACAGTTGTATCATCCTATGGAGACATACTTTATTTGCCATCTGCACACTTCAAAGGTGGCTTCTGACAAACAAACAAATCAGAGAAGCCAGCAGTAAAATCACAGGTCATGGTCATAGTGCTTAATGACTGCAGCCAAATTGATATCAAGTCCAGCACAGTATCATGATGTTTCACTTAACTTAGCAATAAAGTTGCTGATCACAATTGCTTGGGCTTCCTGTACCTCTCAAAAAAGTAGTGAAAATGGATGCTTCAGTGACTCTATCACTGGAATCTAACAAGAAAGAACCATAGATATGTAATATATATTGCAGCATCATCTCATTTGGTTATGGTGCTCGGCTTGTTTTATTATTCAGGAATGATCCCATCTGGTTGTAAGGAAATCAGAAGCATTTGTTCCCTGTTTTGAATTAACTCTGACTTCTCTTTATATGCACACTGGGTGAAATTATGATTAGCTTTAAGTATGATTTGTCCAAATGGGTCAATGTAAAACTACAGCTTATAGTAATTTATTCATATTCCTGGAGAAAATATGAGAAAGCTTATTTATCCTAAATATTATTCATGCTTATTTCTGCATGCTGATTTTTGGTTTAACAATGACATATAGAAGACTATCATTAGCCTTGTTCAGAAGTTAACAGATGGCCCTGGTCCAATCTTCTTTCTGGATCGCAGCTCCATCATTGCTTGCTTATTTGCAAATATAGGTGATAACCTAAGCTGTATTGGGTCATGATTGATGTGTGATGGTTCAGAATTAAGAAGCTCCTTCACACACACTTTTGCAAAGGATTATTTTGGTATTACCATGTCTTATAATATTATTTTAACAATTAATAATATTAATCTTAAGTACACACAAAGTTGAAACTCAAGTCCAAGAGTAATGCAAAATATATTTGTAAAAATGGAAGATCTGAGAATTAGAAATTAGTTCTGCCTTCAATACTGGAGAACAGATTATTAAAAAGTGAGTAAATGGTAAGCAAGGAATACAGTACCTATAATAGTATTTCAGTATTTGTTATGCTTTGTTGTCATACAGGGTAGAACTAGAACCAACAGGATAAAACTGTAAGGAATAGTCTACATGTTAGTACGCTTTTCCTCTCCATATGAAATATCAGCCAGTGAAATAGGTTCACTGACAAAATGGCAAGATATCTTTCATTAGAGTCTGAATGTTCAATGGATCCTGCCGTAAGCAGAGCATGATCTCTTAAGGTTTCCATCCGCAGACCCATAATATTGTGAATCTGTCAAACCACACATTCAGCCAATGTAAAGAGTCAGTTCTTTAATCCAGTAAATTCCTCCCCCACAAAAAATATCCAACTCTGTGAGGATTTTGGAACATAATTTTTTACCCCTTAAGAGTTAAAGAATACTTTCAAGAAAAGACACAAGGCAAATATACCATCATTGTCAATCCTGGGATAACATACAACTATAGATTTCAAAAGCATAAAAAAACCTAAATGTTGTATGGACATTTCCAGACAGATGTTAACAATAAATTGCATTTCTATACTGAATACTTTCACCAAGTTCAAACTACAGTCATCAATGCAACAATCTCAGCAGGGCACAAGGAGATGATATACAAGAATAATTATGACATTATAATCGAAGATGCTGTCATTAGGAATAAGGTACATTATGCTTAGAAGACCACTTTCTAACACCATATTTGACCAAAGTTAATCCTCAGATTTAAATGCAACATACAAAAAACTATATAATTTGATAAAAGAATTTCCTAAGAATTTCCTTCATATAAAATTGTATCTAAGGGAAACATTTTACAGCAACAATCTAAAATTTTCTGTCTACATTCCAAAATACACAAACCAGGAAACCAAGGCCATCCCCATTGTTTTAAGGATGAAAATAATCACAGCAGGAATATCACATTTCAAGGACTCTACCCCATTCCCAGCAATGTAAGAGACACCAGTTTACTTCCCAAGAAAATGGAAATCCATTGGCCACCCCCCCCCAACAAATATCCTTGTAGCTATGATCGATGTTGAAGCATTACATAGCAACATCTTTCCTCAAACACACTCCACAAACAAATTGTTTGGAGTTGAGTAGCACCTAATTAATCAACTTCAGAATTGTTCTAAAGTCGGACAGCACCAAATTAATTAAAACAAATGAATAAACATATAAACAAACATAGCATATCTTATCACCAATCTGTGTGATTTTGTAGTCACCCATAACTATTTTATCTTTGGCAATAACCTATGCCTGCAAATTAGTGACACAGCAATAGATAAATAGATGGCTCTCTTAAAGCAATACTGTCACAACTATTACCCCTGAAATTTCTGCTTTACCTGAAATCATAATGAACCTATCTACATCTCCCTCCCAACAAACGTTTCTCCCATCTCACCCCAATTTAAATCCTGCATCATTCAGCTACTCTATGCATCAATTGAAATGAAAGCCTATGCATTTAATAACATTTGTTAGTTGGGGAGATTGTCCCAGATTCCTAATTTATTAATAAAACAGCTAATCCTAATCTGGTACATGTATATTTCTATTTGTCTTTGTTAGATTTTATTATGTTACTTTTAATTTCCTTTCTTTCACTTAAAAGGTTAAAATTGTTTTGAATTTTATTTCCTTCTTCCAGAGTATTAATTATTTCATCCCAATTTTGTATTATTTGAATCTCTGAAAATCATTCTTCCACCTCTTCAGGCAAGCAATTTTTAAAAATATTAAAGTTGAGAACTGAGAGAGCTGAGGACTTAATTTTGTGGCACTTTTCTTAATGTGTCAGATCAATTTAATTGAAAAACTTAATGAACGTTATTTTAGTACAATCTCCAAGAAATCATAAAGCCACATAACTGCCACGCTACCTTGGTTTTTCTTAGCTTGCAAATCAGAGTAGCATAGGCTATTCTACCAAAATGCTTTGCTGAAGCCAAGAAAATAATCCAAAGTATTCCCATAGTCTACTAAGGATGTACTATATTAACATTTATCTGGCAGGTTGATCTTGACAAATCCAGGCTGACCTCTGCTAATTAATTTGATAATTATACTCTGTTTATGATCTCTTCTAGAATCATCCCAGACACACACACGCATACACACACACACACACACACATCCCAGATTGACTGGTCTATACTTGCTTGGACCCATTTTTTTTCCTTGTAAAACACAGGGATAACATTTCTTAAAGATAATATCTGGGTATTTGTCAAAAATTCCTTCAGTCTCCTGAAATGTAATTCATATGATGCTGGAATTTTAAACCCAATGTATGTAAATCTTTCATCCAGCCCATTCATATGGTCTTCACAATTTTCTGATAGAGAACATAACCTTGTATTTTAGAAAGCTATATCAAAATTGAAATCAAGTAGCTTTGCTTTTCCTCTGATGTCTGTAAACATTAAGAACCAGATTGTTTTCTCTTTCTTGGGAGATATATGAAGGAGCTTCTTGCTAAATCTCAATTGTCCTGACACTATCTCAAGTTCTGGGCTGCCATACAAACTCTTTCTCAATGCCTGATTTCTCTTTTCTTCTCCTGCTTTTTTAAAAATTCAGATCTTCCTTAAACTTTTTGTTTAATATTATTATTTGGTAAGGGGCACTGGAATATTTCTGACATGCAAGAATCATATTTTTTAAAAATGTAGGTTTTATGTAGAGAAAAAAAGTTCATTTCATATTAATTGTCTTTAGCTGATTTTTTAAAATATAGTCACTGCAGTTTCATTGTTAAGAATATGTTTTATTCCGTATGCATCTATAGTTTTTTTAAGCCAAAGGAAAAAAACCTGATATTGCTTGCTGCTTAATGTTTGCCAATCCCTATTAAATGTATTGATCCTCTTTCATAGCATATTTAGACTTTAAAGCTACTCTTCTTTCAAATTTATTCTTTAGATCTAGTTTTGCATTGTGATAGATTCGTGATATGCTAGAGTTGTATATTAAATTCTTCTTCCCATGCACATGCCTCCTGCAGAGACAGCAGGCTATAGAAACTGACCCTTACTGAGACTATCTTGTCTATCTGACAAAGCTCCTTTTTAACTTCTTACTTATTGCTTATTTTCTGCAATGGGGAAATTTTTTTAGCTCTGCTTGTGATAATTTCACAGGCCCTGAGCACCCTGACCTTAGAAACCCCAAGGTCAGAAGTCAAATTGTGTCCTGAAACATCTGTAAGAATTATATTAAAGAAGAACAAAAGTGAAGAGCTATCTACCAGCATGACAAGAGAAACAAGCAAAATGGGAATGACATGCTGGTCATCTGTTAGCCATGCCATCTCAACCCAAGAGCTGAAAATGGATAGAAGGATGGTAATGGAAGAACCCATACAAATTCAAAACATTTCTTATACTTGAGTCCATAGATAATCACATTCAGTATTTTATATGTTTTCCTTACAGATTTTTATATTATTTTTAAAAGATTAAACTAAAATCAAAGATGACAACAAAAAATTGAAAATCATATGGATCAAATCTAAAACGCTATTCAAAATTTAAATAAAAGAGACTGTATTTCAGTTGTTTACTGATTAGGCATAGTTTCCTGGTTATTAGAAATGTAAACATAAAAACAGCTAATCATGTCAGCCAAATCTTTATGTCACTAATCCAATGATTAATATTTTTCTATCCACAATTCATAATATGAACAGCATGTAACATTTTGAAAAGGATAATTTTGTCAAACACTGGAAGCCAAAGCAAACTTAATCCTGCAGTTTTTATTGTTGGCTTTCAAAGTATTTATACACACTTTTATAAGTTTTAGTATATTAAATGATTAGACCATTGCACAAAAACACTACAGTTATCAGATGATGTAGGTATTAGATAACTAAAATTATAAAATGAAACTTTTACTATGTCTTGCCTAGTAGTTCCAGACGTATAAATTCCAGCAAACAAGTATAGCAAAATCTTCTGTTCTACCATTTCATTTCATCTCATTTACTATGTAATCAAAGAATAATTGAAAACAAATGTTTAAACATAAATGTTTTAACTGAGTTATCTCTAAATATATAAAAAAAGAACTGCATCTTGAACCAACATTGAAATAAAAAATGAATTTTAAAGCTGTATTTTAATTTCTATCTATATAACTGATGTATTAGTAACTAATATAGAGAACTATTAGTTCTCTATATTAAAAGTGGAGATTAATTTTAAATTAAATTAAATAGCACATATTAAACTTATTAAGGCTGTTTAAATTAAACATCTTGATTATTTTAGAAAGCTTTGCTACTGTTAATGCAATATTTCTCTTATAAGGTTTTATACTAAAAATGAGTGTTTATACCATATATTTGAATAAGAATTTATTGCATATAATCATAGAAAATTTAAATTACACAGCTAGTGCAATCAATGATGAATTACAAAAGTGAAACAGAAAAGAAAACAGATATTTATACATTTTACATATAAGTTTTTAATTTACTGAGCAGAGTGGATGTTCTGGGTCTAGTCAGTGAAACAATGACCTTGGAGAATTGTGGATCAAGTCTGTCAATTACCCTCCTCCTGGAGATCCAGCTGGCCTAATCTTGTTGGGTTTCCCGAAGTCTGGCAAAACCTTATTTTTCTCATAAGCATAAGGGCCAGGTTCTTAGGAGATCCAAATAATGGTAAATATGTTAATTGAGAATTATGCCTTTGGTATTTTGCATTCCACACATGCTTATTATATTTTATCTGCATTTATGCTCCTTTTATTTTTTTTATTTGTTTTTATTTTTTATATTGTATTTGTATTTATGTTATTTTGTTGTATTTTATTGTGAGACTCCCTCAGTTTTCTACAGATGGCACCCACATACATTTCCTAAGTAAATAAACAAGACAAGCATTTTTAGAAATCAAGTCCACAGCAGAGCGTTAAGATTCACTTCTTCAGATTATGCAGTTACTTGCACTTTTCTAGTTAGCAAAGGAACAAAACTGAATATACTCTGTACATAGAAAAGAATCAGATGCAAGCATATATTGTAAACCAAAAACGAAGTCTAATTATTGCAAATATATGCTCAAAGCAATATATGGAATCACAAATGATATAACTTACCAATTCCACAAACGCCAATCCACCATAACTGTGAGCAACAACAAATACATTTTCAGCTAATGATTGGGAGATAAAATGGTCCCATACATAAATTGCATGTTCTTCAGGAGAACCATTTTCCTGAAAAGAGAGGGTGGAAAATAACAATTAATTTGTTATACATTTATTTGTTTCTTTTTCAAATTTATATGGCTGCTCATCTCATACAAACTGACTCTGAGAGAAATATAATTAAACCAGCAATTAAAACATTCCATAAAATGAACTTAAATAATGTAAGTTTACAAGAAAGAAGATATTACATACAAGGCTGCCAGCGTTATGTATGTAAAATTTAAAATGTAAACATCTGTGAAAATTAATAGAGTAGTCCTTTCTCAAAGGTGGAAAACAACAAACCTGATTTAAAGAGCAGTTCATCTCTGAGTATAATATACATTAAATTCTAATCCTTGCCTTCAAGATACAAAAGCTTTTTAAGGCCCTGTCCCACTGCATTTATGGATGTAAAGAGGATGTAAAATGTTTAAAAAAGTTTGCCATCCGTTGGAAAACGCTATGCATCCATTGTGTACTCATTGCATACGTGTTTCATACGCTCTAT
>BHFT01068234.1:0-18927 GCA_004320025.1 Laticauda laticaudata
GAAGCAAAACGGAGGCAGTGAGTACATTGCGTTAACCAACAGATGGCAAGCTTTTTTGTCCGTTTTACATCCTCTTTTCATCCGTTGGTGCAGTGTGACATGGGCTTTAAACATGACTTTTCTGCAAGCAAAATGTGCATTATTCCCCTGACCAATGAATTATCGATAACTGAATGCCTATTTTTAGCACAGGGATCATGATCCAAATTATATCCTGTCCATTTTAGTAATGGATTTCTCTTATATTCCTGCTTTCAGAGTAATCCTATGTTTGTACGTTTCATGTGTCCAATGGCACTTATTTCTGATGTAAGATTACAGGTATAATGAAAGTCCCAGAACAAATATCCTTTGTGGTTTTTCTTTTTAAAGTGAAAATCATTTTATTTGCTCTTCAGAATATTAGAAAGACATTCCTGTCCAAAGTCAGTTAAAATGTCAAAAAACACCTTCTCAGCCACCACAGTGCAAATGATCAGGCTACATTCTGGATAGTATCTCTGGCTTTGTGTCCACATTCAAATTGCTAGCCACTAAAAGGTTTCTTACATCAGTTGTGCTGTCTTTCAAGAATAGATAATAATTATGAAACTTGGAAAAAATACAATATTGTGCAATATATGCTTGGGTTGTTTTCCGCTCCTTTGTTACTAAATAAATCCTTGATAATAAAGTTGTATCTTGAATTACTAAAGTACTAAATAAATCTTATTTTTGCTTTTCTAGTAATCAAATAATAAACGAGAGTTGGTATATTTGCACCACTTTTAGATTTTGACATGACCATACAATCTGTATTCTTTAGTTCAAAAAATGTTTAAAGTGTTCCTCAGCAGTGAACAAATTGCTTTTATTAAAATGGCAAGGTGGATGGTAGGTGGGGTGATTGGAAAGTTATCAGAGCATCTGTTCTTTTTCCTGGGAACTAATTTTTGATTATGTTTGTAGAGCTGCTACAGGTTGTAATATTCAGCTCTATTTAAAAAAAAAAACTATTTTCTTTTTTCTGTTCTTGATGGTTTTCCAGGACCCCATTGCAAGCAGACCTCCTGTCTCTTTTCTGAAAACTAACATACAAATGCCTTTGAAAAATGAAAGCTGTCAGCATTACATGTTTCCTTTGCTTCTCTTTAGAGGCAAAGTGGATGGCAGGGAAAGTGGGAAGGGCAGATGTTTTCTAGCTAAAAATGACAACATCCCCATCTGTTGGCAGCAATTTCCTGCAGTTTTCAAGCACTGGTCGCCATCCCTTCAAATTTCTAACAGATGGTGAGTTACAGGCTGTCTTATTTGCTTTGAAGCCAGGAAGAAGTTGAAGAATAAAAAGAGAATCTGGTTTTGGAAATATATTTAATATTAACATGATACAGAAGAGTAGAAGTTCTTTATTTTCAAGCAAGAGTGGACACCATAAATCTATAAAAAATAGCAAAATTTTCATAGGAGAAAGAGAGAGTAAAGCAATGGGTTATGTTCTTTAGTTCAAAAATATGGAAATTAAAGATATAAATTAATTTAAAAGGAATACCTATACTTCTCAGTGACAGAAAAGATATCTTAGTTTAATATGGTTAGGTTTGTGTAAGGTGACTGTATTTCACCTCAACAAAGTGTTTCATGTTGCAAAAATAATATGATTTACTACTTACAAAATTGGAATCAGATAAGCCATAGTATTCCCTATCTCACTCTATGGAAGTGAAAGTTGGACTTTAAAGATAGGAAAGGACAGGAAAAATATTAATGCCCTTGAACTTTAGAGCTGGAGAAGATTCCTGTGAATACTGCAGATAGACAGGAAAATAACTGATGGATCACTGAACAAATCAATCCAGAGTTCTCCATTGAGACCTGGCTCAAACTATTTTACTTTGGATAGATGTGAAGATCCAGCTTTTTGGGAAAAAGCTATAATGCTGGGAAAGGTGGAAGGAAAGAGAAAGAAGAATATGAAGCTCTATTACTTGGAACCTTGACCAAACAAATTAGACAGATTCACAAACTAGACCATATTCTTCTGAATCCTGTTCAAAAGCATTTGTAGGCAAAGTCTGCATTTAACTTCCAGTTAGGCTTCTTCGATTTATATTAAAAACTGAACATACAAACATTTAATTGGGAACTTCTTTTACTATTGAGGAAGTTATTTCCCTTTTTCTACTCTCTTCCCATGGCTATTGGAGATGTTCAAACTATCTCAATCGTTATTGGCTAGTTGAAACATCTTTAAATAATTTTCTATTTTACTTTCCTGGTACTTTTTAATATTGAAGAAGAACAATAATATTGAACTAAGCGCTTCTAAATTAGAATTCCAAGCATTTATTGCTTTTTGTGGGGGAAAAGGAAGATCTGATCATGGATTTTATATTTGAAGTTATTTCTTTGGTAGAAATTCACCAGCTTTAATTCTTATTTTAAAATAGTGCTAATATTCTCTTCCCTGAAACTCAAAGATTTTTTCATGTGAAATGCATGTTAACTTTTTGTTTTGTTTGTTGTTTTGCTATTTCAAGAAGCCCAGGAGACTTCTTTTTGGTAATTAATATTTCCTGCTTTTCTACATTTTAAAAGAAAAGTGTGTTATCTAAAGCATGCAATATTCTCAATTATGATACCTTATACTACCTGGAAACTTAAAAAAAAACAGCAGCAGCAGCAGTGACAATCTTTGACTGATTTTTTGTAATCAATATATTCTGCAACTTGTCAAAAGAATGTCCATTGTGTTGATCCATAACATATTTCTTTTATTAGGCTAAATATAACTTTCCTTCATTAAAGTTTATGAAGCATTTTAAAAGATTTAAATTTTTTGGAAAAACTTGTTCTAATGTCTGGTGGGTGTTGGAGAAGCTTACTGTCTCATACCTCTGGCTGGAGTTTTGTCCAGAAAGTTTAAACTTAACACAAAAATTACTTGTTATGTCCAAACCCTTTCTATTAGGAATTTTGCTTTACAAAGCACAGTCATTAGACCACAAAAAGCTCTCTGTTGAGAAAAGAGGTACAAAAAGTACTGCTTATTGGTCTTTGTGATTTATTCAGGCAAAATTTTTCTGATAGTAATTGAAATTAGCTCAGTTCTGGACTCCAGATCTGAACTATATGTTGACAAACATAGAACCTTGTAGGTTCTATGAACTTAGAACTCGTAGAATTTAGGATTATTTCCCTCTTCTTATATGGATTAGGTGCTGGAGGCTCCATCATATGTGATCAGTTTCTTGCCTGACAGGAAGCTGGTGGGGATATGATCAATCAATGAACAATCAAAGAAACTGTTAATGCCTCCTTGGGAGAGTGCTTATTTGCTCTCTCTGAAGCCACCCCCTTAGATCCAACCATGATAGTTAATTATCATCTCAATAATCATTCTTGCAGATAGTTGTGGAGAAAGTGCTGGCACAATAGCTGAAAAATACCCAACATGAAAGATTATCTAGACATTTTTCAATCAGGGCTCAGGTGTGAGTATGGGACATAATTTGCACTATTTTGTGGATGGTGGAGTATCATGGTTCTTTTGGATTTTTCAATACTATTGATTCAATACTATTGATCTTTTGGACTACCTAGGACACAGTTGGGGCTTGAAGAGATAAAATTAATTGATTTCTCAATAAGATAAGAATCCATCTACATGGATGGTAAAAAGGTAAAAAGAGAAAATAATTCATTTGGGAAAGAAAAAAGTAATTGATGTTGCTAGAGGATATGTAGCCTCACATATCCACTAATTTTTCAAACAGCTGAACCAGATGTGGACCTCTTTTAAAGTTCTGATGTAATTTCTGTTCAACTTTTGACAAATTCCTTTGTTAGAAAGAAAAACAGTGTTTTTGGCTGAATGAATTTCTTCTTTCAGACTTTGTGAAGTATCTTATGAAACAGATTATAATACATTTGCTCAAAACCATCCACACAACAATACCTTTGATGAATGATTGCATAGGATGGATTAAAGAAGAGCCTCATTTTCTAGAGTGAGCACTTTTCATGAAGTGAATCTATGATTTACTTACTAGAAATACAGTGAGAAAAAAATTATACTTGATTAAAAGTTCCTAGAAATTGACAAGATTGTTATGCCAATGATTTCTTTCCTACAGGTTATCATTTCAAATACTTATGTCATTTGTATTGTTGATGTAATCTTATAAAAATAGCTTTCCAGGTCTATTCTTTACCCAGTGTTAATTCTGATTTTGTGTCACCATCTCACTGTAAAAATACAAACCCTAAATACCAGGCCAAAAAAACATACATTGGGTTTCACTCTACATTTCTGTTGTGTGGATTTCATATAGGCTTGCTTTAATTATAGTGTAAATCATATACTTATTGAAAGCCATTTGGCTGGCATGCAAAATAAACATTATCACCCTCAACTGCTGAAATCTTAGGAAATAAAGTGAAAATGAAGAGAGAGGTCTCAACAGTTGTGTTTCTCCCAACAGATATATATTTGCAACAAGTATACTTCATGACATGGTGGAAGTACTGGAGCAGTAGTGGCCTTACTATTTGATAAGAGAATGTGGATTGATCTGATCAAAGAAAGGAGACACCTGAAACTTAAGGGAGATGTACTGGCTTCTTTAAAAGTGTAAGTCGAGGAGCCTCAGCCTGCTATAATGAGCTAGAATAAATCTGTGGTGATCAGATTCATTAGCTCATGGTGTGATGTCTATCAAATCTAACTTCTGTCTATCTGTGAAGACTGTCAGTCATCCAGGCCATGGCTGTCCCAAAGGTGCTTTTTCAAAGGGCAGCTGGATTTTTTTTTTCACCTTGAAGATGTTTTGCTTCTCATCCAAGAAGTTTCTTCAAAATTGAAGAAGTTTCTTGGATGAGAAGAGAAACCTCTTCAAGGAAAAACAAAGAAAATCCAGCCTTTGGGGCAAAAACTTCTGTCATTTATAAAGTCCACTGACTATCATCCCTTTCTGCTAAACCACGTGTTGACAAATATTGATGCAACCATATTGCAATCAAATTTGAAGAACAGAAAGAAGCTCAAGATCCTAGGGTTCAGGTGCTCTTTTTTTTTAATTTTAAAAACAATTTTATTTACAAATTTAAAAACATACAAATTCAAAAATACAGAAACAACAATATGTGAATAATACATAATTCTTTATATTTGTTATCAAATTTGTAAGTCCTAAAAATCAGTATTGGCTAGTACTAGTCACATCTTCATTCATTATCACATCCTAAGTGCTAATTAATTCACAATATGCTCTATTTATTTTCACATTGGTTTATAACTATTCTATTACAAATTCATTCATGTTTTTTTAACTAGTAAACAAAGAAATATAATAAATGGCTAATAATAGTAGTAACAAAGAAAAGAAGGCTTAAAACCTTTAATTTTTTTTTATACAATATATTTAGTATAAACCTCTGAATATAATTTGTATCCTCCTTCCCATTAATTTTAAACATAAGCCTCTCCAATGGGCACACTCATGTTTTCTGAATAGCAACCTGTATCGGTGGTACACTTGGGTTCTTCCAATATTGTGCTAGTGAAATACGTGCTGCAGTGAATAAATGGATTGTCAGACATTTCACTTTAGCAGGGTAATCCCCTTTGATCATTTCCAACAAAAATAATTCTGGTTTCTACTCCAGCCCACACTCTATAATTTCTTCTATCCATGTTTTTATTTTTAACCAATATTTCTTTATCTCAGGACAAGTAGTGTGATTGGAAGCGGAAGCGGAACGAGGGCCTGCGGATAGAAGCGGATGAGGTGGGGCACATCCGCCATTTACACAGAGGATGTGAGAACTTCCATTCAGGTCTGATGGTGGCGTGAGATTTGCTGAACGTTCGTACATTTAACAAACTACAATGAGCTACGAACTTATAACAGCGATCAATGACCGGGGTGGGATAATACCGAGGAAGCTAAACGCCAAGTACAGTACCGCGAGGCTTAAATATATATATATATATATAATATATATATTATATATATTATATATATATTTATATATTAGATATATAATTATTAATATTATATGGATCTTTGGTTATCGGGTTTTCTCCGGTTATTGTACGCATTGACGATAATAGAGATATGTAAATATATATATAATTGATTTTGGTTTTCAGGTTCAGCCTGATGATTGGCGTGACGATTGTGCTGACGTATGCTACAACTTAAACAAATACAATGAGCTACAACTTCTAAACGACTACATGATGGGATATTACCGAGGAAGCTTAAAGCACAGAGAATTAATATCTATAGCTATATACTGTATAGTGCATAATGTTTATATACTGAACTATAGTATATTATTACTATATTATATATTATAATATATATTATACTATATATGATATATATATTATATATATATATATTATATATATAAGTAGAATTATATATATATAGTGTGTGTGTGTTGTGACTGTGCTGTGTGCTGCTGCAGTTTCTTCGGGTATCTTCCATGTCATTGTAAGTGATTTTAAAGTTGTAGCTGCGTCAGCAAAAATCTCAATTGCATCATCAGGTTCCTGTATTGAGTTATTGTATGTGGGTCAGCTGTGCCAGCGCATTGGTTTTTAAATATTTGAGGCTAGCCTATTGCTTGTTTGCCCAGGATGTTTTTTTTCACTCGCTGATTGGTGGAGTCTTTGTCATGTGTTTATTTGGTCTTGAGTTTTGTTTGTTTGTGTTTTGGGTTCTATCTGGTCTGTTGTGTGCTGCTGTGAATTGGCTGGCCCAACACTGGTTTCAGTATTGGGGCTCTTCCAGTGCAGGCATTGGCTTCACGGAAGGATGGCTATTATTTATTATGGAAGCTAGTTTCCTCTGGGTGCCTGGATGGCGTGTGTTTGGTGTAGGTGCCAGGTGTTTGTTGCTTGTGGTCACAGAGCATGGTGTAGAGAATTCTTTTATTTCACAGGTGCAGGTTCACATTAGAAGTGACAGTCTTGGTGGAATATCTCTTCTATTCATTGAATGCGCTGGTTGGTTTTTAAATTTTAGGTCGGCTATTGCCTGTTCATGCCAGGCATGTTTGTTTTTTTTCCATTCTCGATTGGGTTGGGGTCTATTGGGTCGTGTTTATTTGGACTTGGGATTTCTGGTCTGTTTTTTTTGCTGGCTTTGTGAGCTGGAACACTGTATTCTGTGTGGAGGCTATGCCACACAAAGCCCAAACTATTGCTAAATAAACATTCCGATGACAACATTTGTCGATTTGGCCCATGGAAAGCAAAAACTTAATACAAATAGTTCCTAACACACTAGCAGAACTCAACCCCAAAATCAAGATCACATTGGGAACGTAGACATAACCAAACAACTACCATCTCTCGGATGTACTAATCTTATCAAACGAAAAGAATGGCAACAGCTAGGACCACACGCATATATACCAGAAGAAAACACCAGCACACACCGCTCTACACCTCAAAACCACCCAATCCCCCACACCAGCACAGATTCAATTTCGTTGGCCAAACTATATAATCACCAGACCAAACACATGCAGACAAGACACAAATCTAAAGACTGAACTATTGCACATCCTGACTAAACACCACACACCTAACCAGGCACCCAGATGATAACTTGCTTTCCTAATAGTACAGCCATCCTTTCACACGAAGCCAGCTGACACTTGAAAAGCCTGGCGAACACGGAGGGAGAGTACGGAGTGTTTGGACGGGAATGCTCGCAGCCCACACTAAGACAAGCGCAGGAGGAGAACCAGAAGCGGACAGTAAACGTGAAGGGCTGCCGTGAGGCAACGGGCAAGGATTGGCAGAAGCGTGGCAGGAGATGTGGTTGTGAAGAAAGAGGACGAAGTGGTGAGCAGATGAGATGGCTGATGGGGTCGAAAATTTTAAGATAGTAGAGAGTGGTGAGTGAGCAGTGGGCGCAGGAGCATTAATTCGGAGTGACATGGAATGGCGGAAGGGAAGGCGTGGAAGCGCGCTGACAGCGACACGACACAACCAGTATGTGTGGTGTGTGTATGATAGGGGTAGTAGTGTGTGTGAGGGGGGAAGGGTGGTGAGGGGGTTAGGGTTAGTACTATAGGTATGCTAAGGGAGGGTTGAATAGTGGAGTGGTAGGCGGGGTTGATCAGGTGAACTGAGGAGTAGGTGTATGAGGTCGTAGGTGATGAGGGGGTGGGGGGTACTGAGTAGGTGTATAGTATAGTGTGTGTTTTTAGCTGCTGGGCGGGGGTATTACTGTGTGCAAGGTGTGGTGCTCTGCCGGTGGTGAGTGTGATCGCGACGTCGTGTAGTTCGGTTGAGAAGTTGCTGAGCGTGGCATTGTGGTTGCGTGGGTTAAGGGTCTGTAGCAACGGTTCAGCGAAGTTCATCTGCGCATCGGATCAGGGTGTGGTGTGGGAAGTGGTGTGTCACAGTGCCTCTGTTTGCGGGAGGTTTTGAGGGCTGGTCTAGTGTGAGTTGTATTAAGCTGGTCTGTGTCCATTGGACTGTGGAGTTTGAGTTGATATGGGTGTTTCTGTCGGTTTCTGTCTGTGGATGCTGGTTTTTGTGCTGTTGAGTTGGCTGCATTGAAGCCGTCCAAGAGGGGGAAGAGAACGGAGCTGGGGCTGCGCGAACGCAATCGCAGAGAGAGGGACTGACAAGACACGCAGGAAGAAGCTCAGTACACCAATGGTCAAGTCAGACTCCGAAGGTAGGCTGGAGAGGGGCAGACTCCGGGTGAATAGGCAGATGCGAGGAATAGACAGCCTCAAATTTTGTGAACCAGTAGGAAGTGTGAGAAACACTTCTCATACAGAAGCTGAATGGATGGGCAGATTTGAGATTTGCTGAAACGTTGCTATCAACTGTTTAACAGAAACTTACCAATGAGCTAACTTGTAACAAAAATTACAATGACGTGGAGATAATACCCGAAGGAAGCTAAACAGCACATTTATATGAATGCAAGTTGTAGCTTCCTTCGGGATTTGATTATCCATGTAGTGTAGAACTTTTAAAGTTTAGTAGGGGGCACGTTTCGGCAGAATCTCACCTGCATCTCAGGCTTCTGTATGTCAGTTTAATGTATAAATATATAAGTTTATGTAATAACTAATTATATATATATTAAAATTATAACAGCCACCAATAGCAAAGAAAAAGAAAATCAACAGACGATTCATCCAGAGAAAAATAGCTTCAAGATGCCTCCCAACATTTATACGGCCTCCCATAAAAAATATACAAAAGGCAATACCCCTCAGACTCACTTAGTCAGGAATCCATAGGGCACCATTACAATAACCTAAAGCGAAAATGAGCAAAACAAACTACAGCCGCCTTATGGTGAAACTGCAGCTTCGATATATAGCAAAATTCATACCACTTCTTAGAACATGATCAAAGATCTTACATTGAATACAAGAGATTACTGCTTGGCTTAAAGTTTCGGACGTGGTTTTCACTATTCGACTCAAAGTCCCAATAGAAAGAATACTCTTGAAATCATCAAAATTTAAATACTTACCACGCTAAAAGAGTCATGGAACTAACAGAACAACGCCTACCAAACTATTTCAAATGACAAGAAGGACAAAGAATCAAGCAATTGAAGGCGCCCCTATGGGATCACGACTGTCACCTTTCATGCAACCTGTTCATGGGAAGAATCCGATTCAGAGCCCTGGCTAATTTTGCACCCAAAACCCAAAACTTATGGCTAGAGTACACTCGGACTGACAATTTGGATTTGGCTCAATGGAAAGAAAACCTAAACCATTTTCCTAACACACCTAACAGCCACACAGCCTCCACAAATCAAGTCACCATGGAAATTCGGAAACTTAACAACAAACATTACCATTCCGTAGAGGTACTATCTACAAAGAACATGATGTGGCACACGTAGGACAACCGTATATACCAGAAAGAAAACACACGTCATAACAACCGCTACCTCATAACGCCCAATTCCGGACCCACAACCTAAAGCACAGATAATTCCGTAGCGAAAAGCGGCCATGAATTACCGAACCAAACGCCTGGGCAGGATAAGAACATATAAAGACTGAACTATGCAACCCTACTTGAAGTATTTGACAGCCAGATGGCTTCCACAAAAAAACAAAATCACCAACTGGATCCACAGAAAACACCCTAAAGACATAACAGAGGACCTGGAAGGCAACAGACCCTATGAACAGCAGTGTCTCTTCGCCCTACATAAGAGGTCTAAGATAAAATCAGTTAAGATACTACACAGGTCATCCATTTCATAAGTACTGCCCTTCAAACAGACAACAAAATTAGCAGGCCCCATTCCCTGAGACCCCAAAGACAAATTTAGACCTGGAAAACCAACGGCATCATACAAAATTCACTGTACATCATGCCGGCCACATACATTTGGACAGACCAAATAGAAAAGAATAAGTACCACGCCCTAAGCATGAACACAAAAAGCCAGTAAAAAGGCTGCGAACACACCTCCTCACTAAGTCACAACCACGATGAAAACCACCAGTCACAACCATCACCTTGATATTGCAACTAAAAACCCTAAGCTCTACTATATGAAAACCCACAGCCACAGGAACTCATTCAGAAGAAGGACATAGAGATTGAAAAAAAGACCTACAAGCATGAATAGAAGAAAGATGATTCCAGCAGACTGTCAATCATTTGGAACGCTGCACTCTGCAAATAGAGAAGATTCTCCACGCCACAATCCAGGACCACACCTGGCACACACAGAGTCACCCTTTGGTGATAGCTCTCTTCTTTTTCATTGGTAATCCCAACTCTCACAATCACCAACCAACCAGGCAACCCAGGTTGAAAGAAACCAGCTTGCTTGATGAAGACAGAGCTTGCTAATAAGAGCAGCCTGTCCTTTCACAGCGGAGACAGAACTGCACATTGAGAAGCCTCCACACCTAAGAACAGTGAGTGTTGCCAGCCAGATCTCAAAGCAACAAAACAACAGAAGAACAGGAAACACCAATCAATCAAATACTCCAATGTCAGCATTGAACACGAGATCCTCCCTAGGCTCCAGCCAATCAGAATGGCGAGCCTCAAATTTGATACTAGGAATAACTCAGTCACGAAGCCTTGAACTGATGGAAGAATGAGATTCTGCAGAACGGTCAGCTAACATAACTTAACAGAACCTCAAATTGCGTCTGGGCTAATACTGAAGGAAGCTAAACAGCACAAATTGTAAGTTATCCCGCAGGAGGCTTTAAAAAAAAACAAAGTATCATATATTAATATAAATATATAATTAATTATATAATATACTATTATACTAATATATACTGTTTTTTTTTATAATAGCTTTTCGCGAGTACTTATGAATATGTGGGTTGTTCTCAGCTTCCTCGGTATGTATCCCCAATTATATCGTAGCTCGCTCGTTAAAGTAAGAAAATGACACTCGCAACATTTTCAGGCAGAATCTCATCGCTTGCCAATACATATGGTCTTCTGTATGGACGCTGACGTTCTCACGGGCTTTGGTTGTTCAAATATATTCGGGCTTGGTTATTCTGTGCTTGGCTTAGAGTCTGTGGTCTGTGTTCCACTGGACTTGTGGTTATGGAACACAAGACCACAAAACTCAATAGCCAATCAGAACTAGAACACCAGCCTCGAATTTGAAACCGAAGACTCGTCTCCCGCTTCTATAGAGAATCCACATCCTACATAAGAAAGCCTGGGCTGATGGTAAGATAGAGATTCTCGCTGAAACGTTGCACAATTTAGGCACTTACAATGACCGTGGGATAATACCGAGGGGAAGACTGAACACAACCACACATGTAAAGTAACCCGCGAAAAGGTTAAAAAAACAACAGATCTGACTACCTAAGCGGAGGAAATAAACCAAGCCAATCACAAGCTCAATGAGAAGCTGGAAGTTAAAGAGCAGGATATACTATGTGAACTAACAATCTCCTATGCAGCTGCAGGGGGGACAACAATGTTAACACCACCTGCCTTCAAATTAAACATTTCATAATAACACAGCAGGCTACCAAACGTATCCTGCAAAGACAAGATGAGCTTTAATCAGAATTGAGTTCACAGTAAAAGATGCAATTAGTCAAGTTTTAACAAAGATGGTAGCACTACACTGGAATTTGAAGCGCAAACCACCCTCTACTTTGATAAGATAAAAGCAACTCTACAACTTGGAAGAGCTGAAATCTGGAAACCACTTACAAAATGAAAAAATCTCAAAAGGAACTAAAAAATTAGAAATGCAAGAAAAAGCCCCCAAGTCACCTCCACTCTAACTCATCTACATGATAAACGAATTAGTATTATGTTTGTCCAACAGAGACTCAACAACAGAAACAGAATATGTCTATCCAATGGATTCGAATTAAGGCCAGTAGACGCCAAAAATCCCAACAGAATCATATATGTGCAGTAGGATCCAGCCTAACCAAATTAAATACAGATGAAAGCTGCGAATAAGAACAGGTTACTATTACATTTATGCCATGAAATCCACCAAAAAGTATTTTGCAGAAAAAAGATGAATTCAGGGCACTAACAAACTTGAAAATTGTAAGAGAACAATAAATAATACTCCCAGCAGACAGGGAATGCCTCACTAATAGTGTAATTGGACAGAAGTAAGACTATGAAACAAAAATTGGACAGCCATAGCTCCAAGATTTAATACAAAACCTTATAAACACCAGACCCTCAATCTACATTGATCTGCGAAAAATTAACCAGTGAATTATAACCAGGCAATAAGCAAAGAAATCCAACAGAACGTTTCATCCCAAGAAAAAACCACAGAATCTATCAGAGAGCCCATAGAGATTTTGGAAAAAAAGATACCTGAAGGAACAATGAATAGAAGAGAATGATTCAGCCTCAGATGTTGTCAATCATTTGGAAGCCTGTGCACTCTCAAATTTAGAATAGTGTCACACCACAAAAACAGACAAAAAATTGTCTACATATATACTCCCCTTCTTGCATTTCCAACCGTCTAAAAAACACCCCAACCAGGCACCCAGGTAAAACCATACTTCTAATGTTCGATGCAGCTGTCCTTTCCACCGGAAGCAAGTCTGCACTGTAAAAGCCTCCAACATTAGGAACAGGTGTTGTCAGCCCAATCAAAGCCACAACAGATAGAAGAAAACTTTGTTACAAACTTTATCAGAAGCCTTGATGACTGCAGATGACTTTCTGCTGAAACGTTGCTACAACTTTAAAAGCACTTGCAATTCACCGTGTGCGATAACATTACACGATATGGAAGCTGACAATAGCAACATGTAATTTATCCGCGATAACTTAAAAAACGATAATTATCTATAAATTATTATATATATTATGGATCTTCGGTTATTGGGGTTTTCTCACTGCGTTAGAATTGGAAAGTATCTAAGGCGACGATTTCGATGGAAAGTCTCCTTTCTCATCTTCAGGCTTGTTTCTTAGCTCTGTGCTTCTCAGCTTAGTAATGTGACGCTTTGAGCATTAGCTTCTCTCCTTTTTAAATCGTATGGTGGGTGTGATGAATGGGTAGGGGGTTTGGGCTTTGTTTGATTGGCTAGGTGGGGTGGCTGTGTTCTGATTGCCTGGGAGTGGTGTTCTGTTCAGGTGGGAGGTTTGGTTGTAGTCTTAGGTTGCTGCGGCGGATTTGAGTGCGTGAGCTGTCGTCCTGTTGGTTGGCCATTCATGTTCATGTGGGTACATGCCACATCTTCATGTCGGGTGTGAGTCTTTTTTCGACGGTAGAAATGTGCGATGTAGCATTTGCTGTGGCACTTGGTGGGTCTAGGTGTATTCTCATGTATAGGAATATAATACTACTATATACTAATATTGTGTTTTATTTAAGCTCTGCGCTCGAGGTACTTACATTTGTTGACATGTTTAAGCTTCCTTTTGGGTATAATATCCCACGTCCATTGATAGTGTCTGTTAAAGTTGCTAGCTCATTGTAGTTCTGTTACAAGGTTGTCAGGACAACGTTCAGGCAAGATCTTCATCTTGCAACTCATCAGCTTCGTGAATGGAAGTGTACTGGAAAGAACTACAATTTGAGCTTACAACTTTTAACAGAACTACAATGACAGGGATTCATACCCGAAGGAAGCTAAACACGCACATACGTATAAATATATATATATTACTATTTAACTATATATATATATATCATATTATAATTATATATATATGTATATATCATATATATATATATATATATTTAAGCTTTCACGACGGCACTTACATGTGTCCAGCTGTTTAGCTTCCTTGAGGTCATCTATCCCATGTCATTGCTAGTGTTGTTTAAGTCACTGTACGCAAAGTTCAGCAGAAATCCCATCTGCCATTTCATCACGGCTTCTGTATGGCTAATCTATAATTATATGTAATGTTTAATTATATCATATATATACTAATATTATTATGTATGTTTATTATATATCTTATATATAAGTCATAATATATATTATACTATATATACTTATATATTAAAAATGTTTTTTGAAGTCTCATCGTTCATGGACTTATCGCTATCTAAGACCACAGTAGTTGCCCTGGTTACAGTCTTCCATTCGTTGAGTATTTCCCCACTCCTTGTAGTTGTGTTTTTGAAAAGTTGGCTAGAAATTTTTGCAGAATCTCAATCTGCATGATGTGGTGGATCGTTGGAGAGCTTCGGAACAATGAGATAGGATGAAGATGGTTGCGAATTGAGGCTAGACATGATTACAGAGTGTCACACAAGCTTGACGTTGAGATGGCATAGCACCCCCCCAGAAGAAGATGATACTTAGAATTTGCAAGGACGGTGAGGAAAATACATCTTTATAGAGTTATGAGAAGATGATGGAATTAAAATAAAAAGATGGACGGTAGAAGTGATTGTTCTAAAACAGGTGCTGAGAGAGAATTTTGCAAAAACACAGCAATATTATTTGATTTCTCAGTGAATTAACTTAAACAAAAAAAGTATGATTTTAGGATGTATACCCCACAAAGGTTCATACTAGCAATATGGAAGAAAAAAGGATGAGAATAGATAACCTAACCACAAGTTCAAGAATTCTTTGACAAATCAGGAGCAATAGGGTAACACTGAAAGTAGCAGAGAAACACTGAAATTATGAGAGTCAAGGGGAGCTACAATATTAAGAAGCAGGGGGAAGCAAGGAAAGGAGAAGGAGACGGGAAGAGATGAGGAGGACATTGGGAAAAGAATAGCGAGCTGAGGATTGAGAGGTCAAATGACAAGTAAAAATATTGAGGGTAGAAGAAGAAAGGAATGGATAAAAAGGAGTGAATTTGATATCTATAAATATCATGGTGTTACAATACCCAGCTAGAGGAAAAAGAATATTTTTTTAAGTTTAGAAAAACAAAAGTGGGACTATAGATATGTATTCAAAGATGGCTTATATTATAGAAAGCAAGAGAGATAAAAGATAGCTTATTACAATAAAAAGTTGGGGAAAATGTAACTGCACCATTGGCCGGAAAGAGAAAAAAAGAGGGTTAGTGATCATAGTATATAAAAGAGATATAGCCTAGGAATGGAATTTATAAAGATGAAGTGAGTCAAGAGAATAGTAATTGGATTAGAGATTGTATACGAGCGGTCAATGCAAAATAAAAAGACTTATTAGCTGGCGGACATATAATGCTCGCACTATAAAATAAGGGTGAGACAATTTTACAAAAAGCTTATATGAAAACACTGAATATAATTATGGCAAACCTAAGAATTATTTGTATTATCTGGAGACAGTATAATAGTAAGAGTAATAGGAATAATATGAGAAATTATATAGCTGTGAACAAAGACAATATAAAACATGGAATCCATTTGCCCTAAGATTCTTTAGGATGGTGAGAATTAGAATTAGTGGATGCACTGGAGAAAAGGAACCCAGTTAATTCCACAAGTTCCACTTCTACTCCACGGCCACACACAAATCATGGTCCCAGATAGATATGGCCTTGGGTTACTAGCAAGCTCTTATACGAAGGTTCAAGGCGACCATACAACTTTTGGCTACCAACGATGGGCAGATTTCATCACACCAATACACATAGTGTTTTGGAAAAGATTTTCATCGATATAAAAAGATAGATGGACACTTAATTGCCCACAGTAGTGAAAGAAAAGAAATTATATTCAAAAAGTTTAGGGATAGATTGATTAGTTTTTTCAAATAAAGTATTAAATAAAAAAACACGAACATGTCTCCCTCATTGCAGAAACCCTATGGGATACAGTGCGAGACATACTTAAGGGAATATTGATAGGTTACCTATAGCAAATAGAAACAAAGAAGAGAGGGAAGCAGAAGCCTTAAACAATGAAAGATAGAAGAAATTTTGGAAATAATAGCGATTGGCCTGCATCCGTGGAAGTGATGAGCATTATTAGATCAATGATCAACCCTCCAGATTAATAGTTCAATCTTAGAGAATGTATATGTATTATGATAGATCACAGAGAACTAATTAAAAATATTATACACAAACAAATTATGTTTGAACATGCGAGAATAAACTCAAGAAGGATAGGCTAGCATAATAAGATAGTTAAGAGAAAAATCCAGGAAAAACTATATATTAACTTACAGGATAAAAATGGATTATATAAAACGTATCAGCGTGAAAAAACGCGGCAATGGTAAGAGAAGTACTTTGAAGATCATGTACATAATCAAGCAATAGATTTGATTTAAATAAATAGAAGAATATTTGAAGAAGGATTCAAAAGAACCGCTTTTTTATCCCTTTCTGGTATACAATTCAGAGGGATAAAAAGATAAGATACTGAATAAAGGAATAACTCTGACGAGGCGCTAAGGCAAGTGATCAAAAACAAAAAGAAACAAATGCAGGGCCAAGATGGAGCTTAGCAAACAAGCTATCATAAAGAGATAGTGATTTACTAGAGTAATGCTATTAGAGGTGTCTTTGTCAATGGGGTCATTACTGGGGAAGCTACAAGAATACTTGGGAAGGAAGATATGGACTATAACCTATGGATTCCAAAAGTGGATGCAGATGCCAATCTAACAAAGAATTAACAGATCAATATTACCTTTTAATATCTCGCATTACACAAAAATATTTATGATGGTAATACTCGAAGAGTATTTTAAAGAAACTTCTATTCAGCTAAATTATCACATATAAACTTGGATCAAAAGGTTTTCTTCCAAGCGAGGCAGATCAGAAATATAACATAAAAATAATCAGGCATTATTTGGAGTATTAGTGAAAAGCGCTCCAGGGAAGCAATGGCTTGGGTCTTCCTGCGATGCACAAAAGGCTTTTGATAATTTAAACTGGACTTTATGAAAAAAGCCGGTTCAGATCTGATAGATTTTGGAAGATAATTTTGATACAAATGTCTGACATGCAAATCTATGCCACACCAGATAAGGCCAATGTATCTATTAATGGAGAAATACAATCATTAAAGAAAAGGTAGGGGTCAGACAGGAGCATGTCTTGCCTGTTCACCTCTGCTTTTTTTATAACAATTTTGGAACTTTGCTGGAACAGAATTGAGATTAACTAAGACCATAACAGAATTCAAATTACAATCAAAAATATAAATTACAGCTTGTGCGCATGATATGGTTTTTGTTGTAGAAATCCAATAGACTCAAAGACCAGCTCTACTAAATGAAATAGAATAAAGTTTGGTACATTAGCAAGGATTCAAAATCAATAAGAAAAACAAATGCTAGTTAAAACATGACAAATAGGTAAACAAAAAAGTTGGAGAAAAGGACAGGATTACAATATTGTAATAAATGAAATATTTAGTCATTTGTGGTTAAGAGCTAGACACATTAAATGCTTGCAAGAGGTAATTATTACTAAAATTACTGAAAAAGATGAAAAGGAAAAATTGGGAATAGAATGCATATTTCATTATTAAAGGTAGAATAACAACAATGCAAAATGAATGTTGCTCCTAAATACATATCTGTTTTAGTTACGAATTCCGATATTACTGGACATGTTTTTTAAGATTTAGAATAAAATTGTTGATGAAAATTATTGGGCAAAGAAAAAAAAAAGGGATAAAAAAACTTATTTACAAGGATAATAAAAGCAGCGGAGTGAATTTGGATACCTTCTGGGAGAATAGTTCTAAGAGCAGCAGCCTAGATTTAGTGTGGATAAAGATGGATTTGATTAAGGATAATAGGGATTCTACAATTTGAGAATGTGATTAAGCTAGGTGGACAATGCATATTTTATGGAACCCAATTGTAAAATCTTTAATTTTACTTAGACAATTGTATTCAAAGTCTTTAATTAATTTGAGATTGATATAGAAGGAATCATTAACTAACAATTTCCCGACGGTGGTTTTCGGATGAGGGAGGCAATGTTTCACTTCATACACATGGACATCAGAAAGACTTAAATATTACCAATATCTAGATAGTTGAGGGAGAATTAAAAGAGAGACAGGAACTAGATCATAAGAGATAGTTATGGATAATTAGGTTTCATATTTTCAAGCAAAACTGAAATATTCAACAAAGAGTTAGGGAATATGGAAGTGAATTAAAAGACACAATATTTAGGACCAAAACACTTTTTAACCTGAGAAAAGTTTGATTCAAAATTATATAATTATTTTCTAGATATGAATGATGGGTGAGAAAATTGTGACAAGGTCCTAAATTGCTTGGGAAAAAAATTTTTGGTTTAGCTATTGAACTGGATGCCTGGGAGAAATCTGGCACGAAAAATATGGACACTAACCCAAAATTCAGTAGACACCAAGTTGAGGAATTTCTCATACAAGACATGCTGTACAGATGGATCTGCAAACCACTCTAGATTGGCCAAAAAAAATCCAAACAGGCAATCCTTGCTTGTTGAAAATGGTAAAGGAATTTGACGGCTACATATTTTCATTTTCATGGTGT